>CAKAOI010049212.1:4101-27440 GCA_916701655.1 Sebastiscus albofasciatus
TCACATTTTAAAAAGGTCACCAAATGTAATTTTCTTTGTCGGATGGAGCTTTCATCCATCATGTCAGCTCAGACACACAGAACCAGTCTTCTCTTTGTGCACTAAACCCTAAACAAACTGCTGAAGTCATCGTGTAATCCAACAGTAATTAGATTAGATCAATTCCATCAATAATGATTCAGTCAGCAACAATAAAAAAACCCTGAATCAGTTGAGAATATATTAATGCTGACGTCTCATTATGAAATGAAAACTATGAAACTATCCACCGACACACACAAAGAGAAGCCTTTTACCGTAATCGGGTGTCACCGGACACAAAAGTTTGTTTTGACGTCTTCCGGAGCGACCGTAGAGGAGGAAGACGTGATGTTGCTACGGGACGACGAGCTTCTGTTGGACGGAAAAATATCCTTTCACAGCAGTTTAATAATGTTGGACAGAAAAGAGCTGAACTTTTAGATTTACTGAAGAAACAACATCTCTAAGGGGCTGCACGGTGGTGCAGTGGTTAGCACTGATGCCTCACAGCTAGAGGGTTGCAGGTTCGAATCCGGCTTGGGGCCCTTCTGTGTGGAGTCTGCATGTTCTCCCCGTGTTAGTGTGGGTTTTCTCCGGGTACTCCGGTTTCCTCCCACAGTCCAAAGACATGCAGGTTAGGTTAATTGTGGACTCTAAATTGCCCGTAGGTGTGAATGTGAGCGTGAATGGTTGTCTGTCTCTATGTGTCAGCCCTGCGATGGACTGGCGACCTGTCCAGGGTGTACCCCGCCTTCGCCCAATGTCGGCTGGGATTGGCTCCAGCCCCCCCCGCGACCCCTAACGGGATAAGCGGTTGCAGATGAGAGAGAGAGAGACAACATCTCTGTGACCTCAACGAAACTCTACTCCACACCAAGTATATCCACGGCTATCCAAACAAACTCCACAACACCAACACATCTCCGAACTAAAGGTCGGTTAGGTCCGACTAAAAGTCCTACCTAGCTGTCCTTTACTCAACACCAAGAGTCCAACAATGTACTTGACGCCCAAAATATCCACAACACCAAAACCTACGACTTCTAATCTACTGGACACCAGAACTAAAGGTCGGGGAGGTGGGACTAGCGGTGCGTGTCCACAGGGGCGTTTTTTATCGCGAGGGGACGCGATGCTTCCCAGCATTGGACGCTTGGTGTGCTGTCCCTAGAAACACTCGGCTCCTGATTGGACGAACGCTTTCCTGCCGTTGGCTGCTGCTCCCAGCTTTCAAACCGGAACCAGTCTGGAGGCTCGTTTGGAAACTCTCTTCTCTTATTTCACGTCAGTAGTTCACTGAGATGTGTTTCTGAAAACATCTGAGGAGAGAGATAACCCATGTTGATGAATCTGTCTTTATTTTAGATCAAGGTTTAGTTTAAAAGATCCTCTGGAGTTTGGAGAGGCGGCGAGTCGCGTCGGACGCCGTGATTTACATAAAGTAGACGAGCCCTCAACTTTATGCAAATGAGGAGCGGGCGTCTTGACGCCTAGTCTCTCGAATCGCGACGCCACGCTACCAGAATGCATTGCGCGGCTGCTTATATAGACAATGAATGGGGAGCGTGGAAAGCACGGAGGCTGTGGACACGGACCGTGAGTTTTTACAGTTCATCCAGAACGTGTTTTATCAGTCAGAGAGTCAAATAAATAAAAAGTTTCTCCTATGTCCAATGCATAAACTGCTCATAAATAAATGTTTACCTCTGAGATGTGGTGCTGTTGAAGTATAAAGTTGCATATAATTAAACTACTCAAGCAGAAGTACTTGTGTGAATGTACTCTGCTGGTGTTCCTGTTGTCGGGTTTCCTCCGGCTGCTCCGGTTTCCTCCAACAGTCCAAACACGGTCAGGTCGGCTGAACTGGAAACTCTCATTTAGCCCGCAGGTGTGAACGGCTGTCCTGTTCATATGTGTGTCAGAATGTACCCTGCCTCTCGCCCAGTTGCATGCTGGGATAGGCTGGATAGGCTGGATATAGGCAACGATTCAGTAGTTTAGACTGATGATGAGACGACAGTGAAGTGAAAGTCAGTTTAGAGATGATGACTTATAATGAAGGACCTGAATGAAAACACACACACGCTTTCCACGCTAGCAGATCTACGTTGTGCAACCAATGAGCCATTTTCAGTAGTTACACACCCACACACACACACACACACACACACACACACACACACACACTCTGATGGCTGGAGGCAAGCCACTGGATTTTCCATCTCGTTCAAACCAGCGAACAAAGTGAGTCACAGTCGGAGCTTCACACTTAACACGAACACTATCAACTGCTTCACACTGTTTTACACACACACACACACACACACACACACACACACACACACACACACACAGAGCTGTTAAACAACAATACACTGAGTTCACAGTTCAACACACTACACACCTTTTAAAGGGTCAGTTATTAAATTAATCACACATTTTTTATCTGTTCTAAATGAACCTTAAAGGGAGATTTGTCACGTATTTAATCCTCTTATCAACATGGGAGTGGACAAACATGCTACTTTATGCAAATGCATGCATATGTTTATTATTGGAAATCCATCAACAACAGCTTTCCTCGCCAAATGTAGCATAGGTTTGGGGCGTTATTAGCCTCCTTCATGACGAGCTAGTCTGACCTGGTTGGTACTGATGGATTCATCAGGTTTTATAGTTTACTATGATGCCAGTATCTTCACTCTAGCTTTAAAAACTGAGCCGCTACAACCTAAAAATCTACCTAAAAGTGTCGTTAATGCATTAAAGAAATTAGTGGCGTTAAAACAAATGTGCGTCAACGTGTTATTATTAGGGGGGGAAAACGATTCACTGTGTATCGTGATTTAGTTATTGTTTTACGATGTTGAAATCGATTTTTTTAAAGGCACCATATTGTAAAAAGTGAGATTGTCATGTCTGTTATAGTATAAAGCAGGTTCAAGTGATATATAAATAATGTGAAAGTATTGAAACGTTCAATATACGGAGAAACACCCACAGCCCGTATTCAGAAACTGTGTGTTTGAAACAAGCCGTTAGGATTTCTGTCCATTTGTGATGTCACAAATATACAATATTTAGACCCTTTACACGGTTTTAAACGTAAACATTCTAAATGTGTCCCAGTTTATTTCCTGCTGCAGTGGATGTGAATAACATCAGCTGACAGGAAGTAAACATGGACCCAAGCTGTTGCCTAGCAACGCAATTCCGTTGAAATTAGCTAAAACGTTTCAGACGGAGGATAAATACCGGCATATTCAGGCTGACAGGATGAAGAAAATAAAGTTTTTATTAACATTAACATTACAGCATGTAGACATGTTCTAGTAGAAACATAAAATACAAGTATGAACCTGACAACAAGCTGATATGGGACCTTTTAATCGATACATCTGCTTCATCTGAGTCTCTGTGGAGGTAGAAGGAAGTTACCTCTTTTATTGTGGTAGTCTGAGTAATGTGACGTCATATCTTTTATTGTGGTAGTCTGAGTAACGTGACGTCATATCTTTTATTGTTGTAACCTGACGTCATATCCGTTCCGTATCCGTCAACCAAAACAAACCTCAGAGAGTCTAAAACGTTGGAGGGTCGTCGTGGATACGACCTGCAGCCTCCATGTTAAATCCAGCGTGGTGAACACTACACATCCAGGAAAGGAGGGAAACACTTTGGGTTTCACACATTGACAGGAAAAGCAGAGCTACACAGAGCAGAGCTGAAGCTGCATGCTGACTTCTAAAAAATGGCCAAAATATGTCTGAAAATAAGTCAAAACAAAAGCTGAAAAAAGTCAGAAAAAAAGACAAAATATGTTCCAAAAAAAATCTAAAAAAAGGTCGAAATATATCCGAAAAAAGGCCAAAAAATATCTGAAATATTTCCGAAAAAAGTCTGAAACATGCCTGAAAAATGTCCAAAAAAAGGCAGAAAAAGGTCTGCAAAATATCTGAAAAAAGGTGCAAAAAAGTTAGCAGGAAACGTTTTGGTATGGCGGTAACATGGTGGTCGAGCCGGCCGTCGCTCTCACCTCCGTGGTCAAATCGTGATCGCGATTAATATTGGATTAATTGCGCAGCCCCAACTGATCAAATCATCAAAAACTAAACAAAATGTCTGGATCTGAATTTAAACATATTTAATATTTCAGTTTGTTTTTAAGGAAATCAGCAGTTTATAAGGTCAAAGCCATCTCATTGTCCCCTTCTGGCGTTTTAGTGGATGTAAACAACGACGTTAGCGCTCCGGGAGATCTCATCAGGTTTAGTTCTTATCATGTTAAAAGCTCTTTATCGATGATTCAGACTTTGATTAGACGTCACCGGGTTCGTAGGAACGTGATAAATCCGACGGTGTGATGTGAGGAGGTGGATTTAACTGTTCTAACTGAACTAATTCAGGCCCATTGTGTCACATGCTTCCTGCTCCGACCACAGACTGTAAGCTGCACGCTGCACAAGGACGGCCATTGTTCATCTGTGCTGTACGTTTCATGACGAGGGAACGGTTCTCTGAATGTGATGTCTCAGCTGAACCTCCTGAACCCTGATTGTTCCCTTCGTTTGCCGTCGGTACCTTTAAAGTCAACGAGGAAGAAACACATGAGAGGGATTTTAACATGGTGGAAAAAACATGAGGGAATCTGCAGGTCTTGAATTCACTTCTCTGAAGAAAAGAAGTCCTTTAGAAGTTATTTAAAAGTCTTAAAATTGAATTTACAGAATAATTCAATAATTCATCTTGCCTGTCGTAGTCAGTAATGTCAGTTTAAAATGTTTTTGTATGTGGATTTAATTTATTTATTGTATTATAATTAATTATTGCTATACACAGCTGGGAAGTATTGACAAAAATGGGAGATAAGTCTATAAATTCATGTACTTAATTAATCATTTTAGGCCTTATTATCCCTACTGGTTTTCCATCATTCTTTTGAAAACAGGTATTAAACTGTATTCTAAGTGATATTAAAAAGTCTTCAATGTAATTTGGTTAACCCTGCAGAAACCCAGCATATTTTAAGTTTTTAAAATTGTTAATTCAGACGTGCTGATAATAATAAATAATCATTTTTAATACCCTCAACTGACCTAAATGAACGCAGGACTTGCTTTATTTAGAGTTTTGGATGATGAATATTTTATATTTAATGGTTAATTTTATCAGTATTTTATGTTGTCGTTCATTTTTATTCATTTTTAATAGTATGTTGGAAACACACTCAGGTCCTGACGAACCTAATTACTGTAATTAGAGCCAGTATTATATATAATATAATATTTATCTCCGCCCTTCATTTTTGCTGAATAGAGCATGAGCGCATCATAATGTAGCTCAATGCCACCTCCGTACGTTAGCTGTTATCTCTATTATATAAGCAAGCAGGGCGTTTATTATACGCACCGGGAGCAGGGGGCCCCGTTCCTCCCCGGCGGGGAGAGAGGGCACAGCGAGTCCTTTGTCCACGGTGCGGCAAAGTCCGGGCGGGGAGCGCTGTAAAGCTGCGGCCGCGGGGCCACCTTCGCCCCGAGCCTTTCCAAGCCGACCTACAGCTGGTGGCGGCGCACCGCCTCGTATGCGTGACTCCTCAGCCTGCCGTGTGTCTCACTCCCTCCAGCTGGCTGTTGACGAGGCTCTTTAGGCTCAGAGAAGTACTGGTATCGGTACTCGGTATCGGAGAGTACCCAGATGTAAGTACTTGTTTATCGGTGCATCCCTAGTGGACGGGTGAAGCATAGGTAAAGGAAGACCCCATTCAGTTTTGGAGCAGGTTGCCTGTGGCGAAGGTCCCTTCTAGTTTAAAATGAGCTTGTTTTCCGTTGAACTTCTGAGCACAAATCAAACAAACTCACCTCCTTTTGTTTCTCCTCCCTCCCTTCTTCCCTCCCTCCTGGTGGAAGCAGCGCCCCCTGCTGGGCGCCGGGAAGCGTAACTCGCTGCTGAGCGGTCGTCCCATCTGGATGGAGAAGATGGTCCTGGGTCGGGTCAAAGTCCCTCACACCTTCTCCGTTCACACCTACACGCGTCCCACCATCTGCCAGTACTGCAAACGTCTGCTGAAGGGCCTCTTCCGCCAGGGCATGCAGTGCAAAGGTCACATCTCTAATTCATTATTGAATTGAAACTATTAGAAACATGTTTTGCATCCGACGGAACTGGAGTGGATGAATGTTTGATTTACTTTTCTTTAATTCTACGTATCTCTTCTTCTGTAGATTGTAAATTTAACTGCCATAAGAGATGTGCGGCCAAAGTACCTCGAGACTGCCTCGGTGAGGTCGACTTCAACGGAGGTGAGTTTACTGTTACTGCACACGTACAACACACCTGTTAAAACAAAGTCTAACATCATACAGCCCCTGGTGGCCGTTAGAGGAACTGCAGCTTAATGACATCTTAAGAAAGGTCTTCAGCTTTAGTTTTTAGTCTGTTAGTCATAAGACTGTTTGTGCGTGTTGCTGCAGAACCAGCCAGTCCCAGTCTGGACTCCGAGGCCACGATGGAGGTGGACAACTGCGACGCCAACAGCGACGGCGGTCACAGCATGGACGAGCAGGACGACAAGCTCTTCTTCATCGAGGGTCCCTGCACGGACGGCGAGAAGGACGACGAGACGCTCAGAGCCATCAGGTACGCAACTGAACCTCTTGACAAATGAAAAGTACGGAGCATTTTCTCCTTTAATTAAAAATAAACAACAGTTTCAAGGGAAATTATAGAGAATAAATAAATCATGTGTATATTGTGTATCACGATATCCCGATATATGATTTCATCAGGATACAAATCCATTGAAAGACGATAAATTGTCATATTGAATTCTGGCTCAGCCCTGTTTATTGATGAACAACCACACAGGCAGTTCGTATTTAGGATATTTAATGTAAAGTAAGTTAGAAAGATGGTTTTATTCTTATTCATTTGAGTTATTGTGCATCCTAACAGTGTTTGTGTCGGTGTGTGTTTGTTTGTGTGTCATGCAGCCCGTGCACCAGCAGCAACATCCCTCTGATGAGAGTGGTTCAGTCCATCAAACACACCAAGAGGAAAAGCTCCACGATGGTTAAAGAGGGCTGGATGGTCCACTACACCAGCCACGACAACCTGGTGACGAGACACACACTAAACACACACACACACTAAATATATAGTAAATGTACAGCAAACAAATCAGATCAAACTTATATATATATATGCACATATATATATATATATATATATATATATATATATATATATAGATAGCTGACGGTGCGGGACAAACTGAAAAAACTAGACCACCAACGACCCCAAACTGTCCGACGGCCGACCGTCAGCTCGGTGTGTCGGGATCTTAAAGTTATCAGAGAAACAAGCTGAGCGAACGTTAGCAGCAGCAACTCCCATGATGCCGCGCTGCTTCACCTCGTCACCAAGCTCCGTCTGTTGTTATTGTTTTGATTGAGAGTAAATCTACTTTTCACGTCTGCGTTTTGCTCGATGGCGTCAGCAGCATGTCAGTTAGTTTAAAGTTTGTACTGACCTGCTGGACTTCTAGATCATACATCTGTGAACTGTGAAAGAAGAGCTCTGTCATATGCATCCAGTATATATAAGTCTTTATCCTGATGAACTTTCTTCTTGTCTCTCCAGAGGAAGAGACATTACTGGAGGCTGGACAGCAAGAGTCTGACTCTGTTTCAGAACGAAAGTGGAGCCAAGTATTACAAGGTAGGAGACCCAGATCTGGTTTCAGCCGCTCGGCCAAACAAAGCAGCGACGTGAAGAGAAGAGCGGAGAGAGTCGGGTTGAGACTGTGTACAGTAACATCCAGGAGACGTTAACACGCGTCGTCCCTGTCTAATTATTAACACATCATTCACTGTAATTATTCCCATCAGGACAGGAAGCTGTAACCTTCCACTGAGGAATGTTTAGAGAAGAGTTACATGACATTTGTGATTCACGTAGTGACATTTAAACATGTTTTCTGCAGACTGCATGTTATGCATTTCCAACATAATGCATTCTACAGGCGTGAGCACGCTGATGCGAACAGAAGAGACATATTTTTAATGTTTGTGAGGAAATAATTGATTTTGAATTACAAAGAAACGGCTGTTACACCTACTTCCTCATCAGATGGAGTTTGCAGAAGTTTCCTTGAAATATGAAATGATTTCAGGTCAGCAGCTCTTTTTGAATTCTCCGTCATGCCCTCTCTGCTCCTCCACCTCCTTTCATGTGGTGTCCGCCTGCGACCTGTTGACCTTTAACCACAAAGCGCTGCAGAAACCCTCCTTTGAAGAGAAAGCGAGAGCGTGGTGGGTGAGGCCGACGGGAGGGAGGGAGAGGGGGGAGATTTGTGGTGGTTTTTGGGACCTCTGGCCGCTCCCCTGCCGTCTCTCTCTGGCTCGCCGCCACGCTGCCTCGTGCCCAACGCGGCCGAGGAACGTCCTGCCTTTTAATCAGAGCGGCAGGATGAATAGACGCTGATCGGAGTTGGTGGTTTTGGGGGTGAGGAGGAGGGGAGGAAGGGAGGAGGGGAGGGGAACTTGGCAAAACACAAAACGTTCAGATGACACTGAGGGGCATGAAGACACCACTGGGCCGATCGCTCTCCTTTATATGTTTGATCTGGCAGCGTTTAGGCTTTCTGGAGGGGTGGAGGGTTTTTTTTGTTCCTGCACTCTGCCAGAAAAGGAAGGAAGGGAAGTTTCAAACACTGAAATTCAAAGAGAGTCTCACAGTTCAGCCGAGAGAGGAGAGGCGTTAGGATGGAGGGAGCGACCGGCTGAAACAGAGGATCATTTCACGACCCCGTGGATGATTCTTATTGGCTGAAATGACTCTTAAAATGTCCCAGAATGTGAAGAGAGGAGATGGTTTACAAGAGCAGAGGTTTGGGTTTCTAAGCTGAGAGTGGAGGTGCGTCTAACAAGAGGATCATTATTTGATTATTTCTCTTTTCTAAATTTTCTATTTATTGTACCAACCTCCAGGAGATCCCGCTGTCGGAGATCCTCCAGGTGGAGCCGGCGCAGGACTTCGCCAGCCTGCCTCCGGGCAGCAACCCTCACTGCTTCGAGGTGATCACGGCCAACATGGTGTACTACGTCGGGGAGGACATCGGCGGCCCGCACAACCCCGTCCTGGCGGCGTCCGGCGTTGGGCGGGACGTGAGCCAGAGCTGGGAGAAGGCCATCCGACAGGCGATGATGCCCGTCACGCCCAAGGCCAGCGTCGGCACCGGGCCCGGCAAGGGGAAGGACCACAGTGAGTAACGGCCGCCGTAGTGCAACTTCATGTTCCTTATGGTAGAAATATAGATTCAAATAACAAGATAAATGAAGCATCGTCTTATAAATCTACAAACAAACAGGCTGTTTGTCTGTTGGACGCTGGTCGGTGCAGTTTACAGTAAATAAGCTGCTGATTCTGTTGCCGATAAGAATCCCTCCAAATAATACAAATAATATTAATAATACCCAATAAATGGCACATTGATAGATACTAGTAAAATTGTCTGGACTAATGCGGATGCCTTCTGCTGGACAGTCGACTAATGAAGCACCGACACCACTTCATTCAGACC
Organism: Sebastiscus albofasciatus; assembly: GCA_916701655.1. NCBI lineage: Eukaryota > Metazoa > Chordata > Actinopteri > Perciformes > Sebastidae > Sebastiscus > Sebastiscus albofasciatus. The sequence goes on from CAKAOI010049212.1 coordinate 13,703, forward strand.
GAGTACAAGTACTTCCATTTGGGTACTCGCCCATACCGAGTACCGATACGAGTATTTCTCGTGAGCGACACACGGTGGGCTTGGGAAGGCTCGGGGAGAAGGTGCTTCCCGGATGGACTGTCCTTAGTTCGCCCCAGCCTCGTCGTGCCTCCAGGGCGGGAATCGGCACACGTAATAGTCGCCAGGGGTCTGCGGCGATGTCTGCAACCCACCCGACCCGTCTTGAAACACGGACCAAAGCGTCTTAACGCACGTGCGAGTCAGACGGTGCACGCAAAACCCCGTGGTGCAATGAAAGTGAGGGCCGGCGCTCGCTGCCTGAGGTGGGATCCCGGCCTTGCGGGGTCGGGCGAGTACGAGTACATGAGCACAGATACCCGATACTGGTATCAGTGCATCCCTACAGTCGGTCCCGACACACTAAGCTGACGGTCGGCCGTCTGACAGTTTGGGGCGAAGGTCCTCGGTCTGAAAAACAGTGGTATCGGTGCATCCCTACTTCGGATGTGGCTTCCTCGAGGGAAGCACATAATAAAATAAGATCTAAAAGGGCCCCCGAAATGATCCCTGAGGCACTCCACGAGCTGGAGACGCCGTCGTTAAAGGAGATCAAACACGTGTTTTAAAACATGTTCAGTTATTAGAAAGCCTGCTGAGCTTTACGAGGAATTGCACCCACAACCCCGTTAATTAATCTCACTGCATGTCTTTTACCCTTTGACTCAGTAATGGAGTCTTTTAGATCAGATCAGACTCTGATGTGTTTTTATGTTTTAATGGGTTCGTCTGTGAAGAGCTTCCGAATATTGTTTCAGGAGACGACTACTGTTATACAACCACACACACACGCACACACACACACACACACACACACACACACGCACACACACACACACACACACACACACACACACGCACACACACACTGCTGACGTTTTAACATGATTGAAGGGATTTCAGAGGATTTTCCGCTCCGATTCCTCTCAGGTTAAAGTGTCTTTTTGTCTGAAAATAAGAGTTTTAAGTTTAATCCCTAAATGAGATCTCCTGAATACTAAATACCTAAATGGACCGTGAACTATTACGGTCATTGTTATAAAACAGTCAGCTGTGTTTTCCACCTGTTGAGTAATTATTAATGTCAAGCTTCACTTTCTTTCCCCAAAAATAGATGTTTTGTTTTGACATCAATAAGTTAATGGACCGATGATGTAACAAGGATTTTTTTTTTTTCAGTCCAACAGTGGACTTTTATCACTGTATTAATAATAATAATAATAATAATAAAAATACAAATACAAATAATAATAATAAAAATAATAATAATAATAAAAAATTAAAATAAATAATAATAATAATAATAATAATAATAATAAATTAAAATAAATAAATAAATAATAATAATAATGATGCAAATAATAATAATAATAATACATAAAACAGTAACATGAAAAAACTGAAATTAATATTAAATATAAATATATATAAAATAAATATTAAACTGCATAATCAAACACGCTAAAGCTCTAATAGAGGATATAGCGGTGTCAATAAAGTTATGTAAATTCTAGGAATAGTGATCTAACAGCAGACACTAATGCTGCGTTCACTGTCAGCGTGTTTATCTGAACTCTGTTTACTACTTCAGTTTGAATCTGTTTCTGTCTGTTGAGGTCAAACGTGTTCAATATTTAAACATTAAAATAAAATGTAATCTAATGTCGCCTCCAAATTGTGAAAATAATCAAATATCAATTTAAAACTCAGTGATTCATTTCAGCAGTTTTTTATTTCAAAGTGTTTTTTATTTAATAACAGCACCAATATTGTATTATATGTTTTGTTTGTTTTGTCAGATTTGTACTAAAATATGATCAAATATAAAATGGGAGCTAATAGCCTGTTTCAGAATAAAAGCCTTTAATGGTTGGGCGTGGATTCTGCTCCTCGACCTGCTGGAAGGCTTTTAATGTGAAACATTTGTAGGAAGTGTTGCATTGACAACAAACAACACCAACAACAAAAAACAGCACGTTAACAAGGAAAACACATTTTTACTAAAATATGATCAAATATAAAATGGGAATTAATATCCTGTTTCAAAATAAAAGAGTTGAGAATGGATTCTGCTTGTCGAACTCACAGAAGGCTTTTAATGTGAAACATTTGGAGGAAGTGAACCCTGAATAAATAAAGGTAAAAAAACAAAAAACAAAAAAAACAACAGCAAACAAACAAAGAAAACCGATTTTTACTAAAATGTGATAAAATGGGAATTAATATCCTGTTTCAAAATAAAAGCCTTTTGGAGTTGGGAATGGATTCTGCTTGTCGAACTCACAGAAGGCTTTTAATGTGAAACATTTGGAGGAAGTTTTGCATTGACAACAAACAACACCAACAGCACCAATATCTCAAATAGATCAAATATAAAATGTGAATTAATATCCTGTTTCAAAATAAAAGCCTTTTGGAGTTGGGAATGGATTCTGCTTGTTGAACTCACAGAAGGCTTTTAATGTGAAACATTTGGAGGAAGTTTTGCATTGACAACAAACAACACCAACAGCACCAATATCTCAAATTGATCAAATATAAAATGTGAATTAATATCCTGTTTCAAAATAAAAGCCTTTTCTATTGAGGCCGATAAAGGCTGTTTAAGAGTGAACAGTTTGACTACAGATCTGGACGTCCAACAGTTTACATTTCTGTCGATGAAGTTACATAAACTCTCTGGATGACGACCTGACAGCAGCAGACTGTCGGTATCGATCGCAGCGAGGGATGACCCGATCACACCCCGGCCCGGCGATCTGAAATCAATATCAGCTCATCAGTGGAAATGTTCTCTGCACAGAACGCGCCCTCGGCCTTTTAATGTCAGGCTGAATTAACGCAGCGTGCGGCGGTTTAGAGCTTCCTGTTTGTGTGCACGTACTTTAAACACAGAGACAGGAAGTAGAAGCTTTAGTTTGTGTGAAATCTGGAAAAATGATTTTGCGGTTCGTCATCACAGCTGGAAACATCCTCAGCGCTCTTTCATCAGGTGTTGAACAAACAAATCTTCCTCCATCATCTCGTTCTGTAACGAAGACGGAAACGCAGGAAATGAGACTTTAATGATTTAGAGGTTAGAAAAATAAAAGCCCAAACGCCTGTACGCTGCAGGTGACGACGGTTTATGACTTATTATCATATACTGTGTTTGTCTTGTGTCTCCTCAGAGGACGTCTCTATCAGCATATCAGTGTCCAACTCACAGATACAAGAAAACGTGGTGAGTCTTCAGTCTTAGTATTTTATTTATGTGTAACTTATTCACAACAAATGTCTCCTAGTATATAATATAAACCAAACAAAGCTCTGTTGAGAAAGATAGAACATATTAGAGTTTTCTATATCCTACATATTGTCTGTTTTAGAGCGACAAATAAAATAAATAAAGTTGAATATAATATTATTATTATTAACGTGTCACTTCTGGGCCTCCATACTCAGTGATACAAAATATAATCCTCATATTCTAGTGTCACAGAGTTTATTGGTGTCATTAACTAATAAATAGCAAAGACTCATTTTAATTATCTATTTATTAACATGTTTGTTTTAATTTAATGACGTTTGAAAAGCTGTGTTGTCTCTCTGTTGTTCAGGATATCAGTTCAGTGTATCAGATCTTTGCTGACGAGGTCCTCGGCTCCGGACAGTTTGGGATCGTCTACGGAGGTGAGAGGAAGACGACTTGGCCAAATTAAACATTAACAGCCTGATACCATCACGTCAAAGCTCCGAAATCTGCCAAAAAGACAAGAGGCGTTTTATTATTATTATTTATTATTTATTATTTGTGGATCATCATTGTGTTTCCATTTCTTCCTGCTGACTCCACATCACTCCCTCTTAAAGCCAGCTGAATCACAGATTAATAGAAATACATCAGCAGAGAGCTAAGATGTTATTCTCTGCAGGTAAACACAGAAAGACCGGCCGAGACGTGGCGATAAAAATCATCGACAAAATGAGGTTTCCCACCAAACAGGAGAGCCAGCTGAGGAACGAGGTGGCCATTCTCCAGGTACGACACGCCGACAGCAGCTCAACACGGCGCAGGATAACATAGATATCAAATCTTAATTCAGGACTTTCAGAAGCTTAAACTCTTCTTAGGATTCGTCTGTACGAACTCACATTCATATTTTACAGTGCATTTTATTTTAATATTATTTTATTTTTCTATTTATTCGTCTTGATTTGTTCACTTTTTTAAATATACTTTTATTTCAATAAAACCATGACTCTTATTTAATAAAAAAAAGATTACTTTATAGTTTTATGGTGTTTGTTTTTTTTAAATCCCTTTTTAATTTGAACTATTTATTGATGGATTAATATTTAATTTGTAAATTGTTTTTCTTCTTTTAATTGACCATTAAAATGTAAAATAATGAATTACTTTTTTAATTTAGTCCATTTATTCATAGATTAATAAATCAATTTGCCTATTTTTGTTGTACAATTAATTATTAATCAATTAAATGTTTTATTACTATTTTCGTGACTCTTGTGGTCCTCCATACCACATATACACGAATATACACGAATATACACGAATATACACGAATATACAAATGCACACATGTATGAAAACATATATATATATATATAGAGAGAGAGAAAGAGATAGAGAGAGAGAGAGAGACAGAGAGAGAGAGATGCATCCAGATCTACATCCATATATAAACTAACTAAAAGGGGTGTTCATTTTTTTAACTTGTAGGTTTCTTTATATTTATAAAGCACATTTCAGCAACAAGGCGATTCAAAGTGTTTCACATTAAACATCAAAAGCATCAAGACAACGGTGTAAAAGAAACATAAAAGGACATTTAAATACAATTAAGAACATTAAAAGCCAAAGAGAATAGAAGTTTAAATGCGTCTGAGCTGTGGTCCGTGGTTGTAGTTTCTAACGTCCCCGTCCTGTTTTCTAACAGAACCTGCACCACCCGGGGATCGTTAACCTGGAGTGCATGTTCGAGACGCCCGAGCAGGTGTTCGTCGTCATGGAGAAGCTTCACGGTGACATGTTGGAGATGATTCTATCCAGCGAGAAGAGCCGACTGCCCGAACGCCTCACCAAGTTCCTGGTCACGCAGGTCAGTGACGACCAGGAGCGGACGGCTCTGAACGACAACGGCCAGATTTGATCAGTGTCTCTTAAAGCATCAGTAGGCAGGTCAGAGCAAATAGGATTTAAAAACAGAAAGAAACAGGTAACCTGAAAAACATCATGTGTCCTCTGTGTCCTCCGGTGCTCCTAACGGCATCTGTAAGATTTCACAGACCGGAGGAAAACAAGCAGTCAGAGCCGATCTGAGGTCTGCTGTCCGGCTGCCGTCTCTGAGAGCCGGCTGTCAATCACTCTGAACTCTGATCAAACGGTGAAACTAGGCAGCGCTGATCAGATATGAATCAATATTCTGTTACGTTAATGTCTATTTCTCTCCTCACATGTTCTCAGAATCATCTTGTAGCACGGTTTAGCTGTAACATGAGAATGTTTGTGACGCCGCAGCATGACCGGAGCTCAGCCAATAGGAACACTCTCTCTCTCTCTGAAAGGACCTGTGATTGGTCAAAGTCTCCCGTCACGGGCTAGATGTTCTAAAGCCTGAAAACAGAGCCATGAGGAGGAGCAGGAGTCTAGTTATCTCTCTGAACACTTGAATTACAATATGCTGAAAGGTTATTATGGGATGTTTACCCAATGATGCCAAAAATATACTGCCTACTGAAACTTTAATAGATGTACCCCCTGAGAACCGCAGGACTGACCGACTTAACTGTCTTTCAGAGGCTGTAGCAGGTTCTATAACCTGATGAATCCATCGGTACCAACCAGGTCAGACCAGCTCGTCATGAAGGAGGTTAAATAACGCTCCAAACTTACGCTAAATTTTGGCGAGGAAAAAACTGTCATGTCCATTTTCAAAGGGGTCCCTTGACCTCTGACCTCCAGATCAGTGAATGTAAATGGGTTCTCTGGGTACCACGAGTCTCCCCTTTACAGACATGCCCACTTTATGATCATCACATGCAGTTTGGGGCAAGTCATAGTATTAAATACTTGACTAATGTCCCTTTAAGGTTCATTCTGAACAGATGAAACGTGTGATTAATCCTGATTAAATATGGAATCATGTGATTTGTAGATTCTGACTGATGTGTTTTAAGATCTCAGAGATTCTTCCTGTGACTGTTGCGTGTTAAATCAGCCGGTACGTGTTAAATCAGCCGGTACGTGTTGCGTCCACAGATCCTGGTGGCCCTGAGACATCTTCACTTCAAGAACGTCGTCCACTGTGACCTGAAGCCGGAGAATGTTCTCCTGGCCTCGGCAGAACCGTTCCCTCAGGTTAGAACGACTCCTCTCGCCGTCTCTTTGTCTTTCTGGTGCTTTAAAACATCTGGAGGAACATTCACCCCCCCCCTCTCGTCCTCCAGGTGAAGCTCTGCGACTTCGGCTTCGCTCGCATCATCGGGGAGAAGTCGTTCCGGCGCTCCGTGGTCGGCACTCCGGCGTATCTGGCGCCCGAGGTGCTTCGCAGCAAAGGCTACAACCGATCGCTGGACATGTGGTCGGTCGGCGTCATCATCTACGTCAGCCTGAGCGGGACGTTTCCCTTCAACGAGGACGAGGACATCAACGACCAGATCCAGAACGCCGCCTTCATGTACCCGTCCAACCCCTGGAAGGACATCTCAGAGCAAGGTGAGACGGTTTGAATCATCAGACGCCGAATCCACACAGCTGGAATTCTAATGAAGTCACAGAGAATCTGACAAAACGTGTTTGTTGTTCCTCGCAGCCACCGACGTCATCAACAACCTGCTGCAGGTGAAGATGAGGAAGCGCTACAGCGTGGACAAGTCGCTCAGTCACCCCTGGCTGCAGGTAACCAAACCGCAGGAGTGTCCCAGTAAAGAGAGGACGTTCCTACAGCTTTCAGAAGAGTAGACGTTTTAAAACATATGTCCATTTTGAGTTCTCTTTTAAAGATCGAGAAAAAAAACATCGGTAGTTTTAAGAGTTTAACAGTCAGCTGATCGGCTTCATCCGGACGGAGCGCGTCACATTCCGATTCAAATATTCACTTACGAACATCGACTGTAGATGAGAAGTGGACGTGGTCACCGTGACGTCACCCATCGGTGTGTGGATTGACGTTTTGAAGCCTCGAGTTCGGCATTTTGGTCGCAGCCATCGTGGTTTCAGTCGTCGCCATCTTGGTTTCAGTCGTCGCCATCTTGGTTTTTGGTCGTCGCCATCTTGGTTTTTGGTCGCAGCCATCTTGGTTTCAGTCGTCGCCATCTTGGTTTTCAGTCGTCGCCATCTTGGTTTCAGTCGTCACCATCTTGGTTTCAGTCGTCGCCATCTTGGTTTCAGTCGTCGCCATCTTGGTTTTTGGTCGTCGCCATCTTGGTTTCAGTCGTCGCCATCTTGGTTTCAGTTGTCGCCATCTTGGTTTTCAGTCGTCGCCATCTTGGGTTTCAGTTGTCGCCATCTTGGTTTTCAGTCGTCGCCATCTTGGTTTTCAGTCGTCGCCATCTTGGTTTCAGTTGTCGCCATCTTGGTTTTCAGTCGTCGCCATCTTGTTTTTTTAGTCCTCGCCATCTCGGTTTAATTTGTGTTGTTGTGGTCGTCTTGCAGGACTACCAGACCTGGCTGGACCTCAGGGAGTTCGAGACGCGGCGAGGCGAGCGCTACATCACCCACGAGAGCGACGACGCCCGCTGGGAGGAGCACGCCGACGAGCGAGGCCTGCACTGCCCTTCACACTTCATCAGGTCACCCAACCTGGACGACATGGACGAGGACCCCTAGGGGCGCCCGGAGGATAAAACATTATTAACCAGGAGGCAGCAGATCCGAGGAGCCGCGGCCTCGACGGTCAACAGAGTCCGTGGAGACCGTCACCGTGTGAGGCGGCGGCGATCAGGCAGCTGTGTGACGACACTGTGACGATAATTCAGGTCCAGACACTTCTTACCTTTTTCCTGTTTCACTGCGTTTTTCTACGAGCCATAACAAACTCACCCCGAGAGCCAAAACCTGGAGGGAGTTTCATTCCCAGAATTCAACATTCAGTAAACGTCAGAAGGGCTACCAGCTACAAAACAAATACTCCGGCTCAGATAGCATATTTTTATGACTCCGTCGTTCCGCTTTAGATCTTATAAATCTGTGTAGAGTTTCTATGTGACGCTAACTAGAGGAAACAAACGTCTTCATTATGTTCTATCTCTCCTTCTTCTTCTTCGTCTTTGTCGGGATGTCTTTGCACTAAATAAAGCTATCTGTATCTGTATCTGTTACGGAAACTTTGAAAAAGGAGAATTTCACTGATTATAACTTCTGGTTTGTTCGTCTGCAAAAGTGAACTTCTTCCTAAACTAGAGCGCTCGTTACGCTCCAGAAAACGAAACTACTGGATGGATGGATCCGCAGGAGAAAACGTCATGTTGTTACTAAAACCAAAAGGGTTTATTATCTTTGTACGGTGGCCTGTTGAGGACATCTCAGACTCTCCGCTCTTTGTACTATTAATGTGAATAGAATATTAACTTACAGTTATCATGTTAACTCAACAACTACGAGAAAAATTACAATCATTTTCAACCCGGCATCGTCACACGTTATATATCAATATGTTGAAAACAAATCAATTCAAGTATTTTTCAATGTGGGAGTTATTTTTATAGTTGTGGATGTTCTGATTAATCATGTTAACTCACAACCTCTGTTGTAGAGATTCAGGAAAAAGCGAGCATTGTCACACGTTAACCTTAACATGCTAAATGTCAGTATGTCGTATTAAGGTAGTATAAGGACAATTCAGGTGTTTTTATGTGATGCTGACTCGCCACCTCCATCGTGAAAATCCGACAAACAGACAAAAACAAAAACAAAAACAAACTTCTTTAAAACTTAAATCTTACAGGAATCATTTCAACCTTCTCTCGTGGAAGAAGTAGCCGACATGTATCATTTTGTATATTAGTCCTCGTCATCAGTTTCAGAGGTATCGACTGAATTAACGGGAGTTTTAGTTTTATTTCAAATAGTTTGATTATTATTATTACAGGATTATTGTTTTTGTGTTTAAGACTCAGGACTCATTAAACTCAGATTTTCCAGATTATTCTCCAAACATTCAACTTTTGCAGAGAAACAAACGTCAGAGTTATTTTCCAGAGCGATTCTCTGAAACGTTTTAGAAGAAGACGGGCTGAGAATCGAGCTGCTATTGTCTTTCTGTGGAAACCGACCTGTTCGTGATCCTGATCCCACTCCAACCTGAGAATATTATTACGTTTTATATTTTTGCAAGAAATGTTTGTGTCATGTGGATGATGGGAAAATATTAAATGTTTTACTGTGGAACATCTCAGGCCTGACATCCTCTTACATTCATCGTGTTATTTAGAGAGTTTTATGGAAAGATGATGGAAGGAATTAAAGAAAAGAAAATACTATTTCAAGAACTGAAATGAACAGAAATCAATGGAGAATATGTTTTCTTTGAATCTCATTCAAATCTTTGTACAGTTTTTTTTTACCTGCAGAATCCTCCGGTTAGTAATTTACCATCTTCAATAAACAAAGACCATTTAGAGATCATGATATTATGATAGTTAAGGTGCTTTTTATATTTTACAACTGAGCCAGAAAGTGTGATAAATATTGTTTAAATTGTGTCTAATCCCAAACTAAAGTCAGATTTAAAGGCACTTCTACTTTCAAACCTTTAAACATCTTCAGTTGGAGGCGTTTTAATAATGAAAGAGTCGGACTCGTCCAACCTGCTCGACAACAGAAAGGAAAAGCTGATAACGATCCGCAGCAGGATGTTTGGAAACGATCATTTAATTACTAATCCTGAACACGATCACCTCGCTCCGCCGCTCCTCTGCAGGGACGGCTGCTTGTTTTGGCAGCGCCGCCTCCCCCCCACTCCCCCTCACCTCACACACGTGTAACCGAATCTTTTAATTGCTACCGGAGGAGCGGCGGAGCGAGTTGTGAATGGCTGCTGCACAACTGTGAGCTCAGCTAACTGCTTCAAGATGTGGACGGAGGAGGTAAGAGACAGAGGAGGAGGAGGCGGGAGACGGAGGAGGGGGGAGGCCGAGCGACAGCGTAGCGGGCAGGGAAAGAGATCCTCCTGCTGCTAATGCGGGGATGACCTCTGACCTTCAGCGCTGTCACACTTTTCTCTTGGCATCAGGTGACGGTAAGAACCGCGGCTTCAAAATTCTAAAAAAAAAAAGGCTTTTCCACTTTGTTAGGCGACCGTGGAGATCATCGGTTAAATCAGGAGACAGCAACCTCTACTATCTAAAGAGACATTTGAAATAAATCTGTCTGGAGCCGCAAAACATGGGATCACTGTGATGAAGGTAACAGTCTATAGTCTGGTATATAGTTTATCAGTCTAATGCAGTGAGGCCAAAGAGACAATGCACTACGGAGTATCAGGGCCACATGGAGGGAAAACACATCTGAGGATTTTTTCTCGTAAAGTTCTGACTTTATTCTATTAAAAAAGTCGGAATATTACGAGAAAAAAAGATGTGAAATAACAACTTCATTCTCTAAGTCTCAGATTTGTTTTTTTCCTCAATGTGGCCCTAATACTCCGTCGTACCGTCGTACCGTCGTACCGTCGTACCATAGACCTACAACAATGATAAATAAAAATAAAAATGTAAACTAAAGAACAGTTCTTCATTTCCATGTTGAAACGCCACAGAGAGCCGCTGGAGAGGAGCTGAAGAGACGCAGGTCGCTGACCTCTGGGTTAAATAAGACATTCACAAATTCTTTATTTTTCTTGCATCTTTCGATCAGAGTATGTTTACAGTGAACTAAAGAGAAACTGTCCTTTCAGCTTCATGTTGGACAGAAAACGTCTTCTTTTCCTCTAAATCAGAGACTCTGTCGTCCTTCTGGATGAACACTCTGCGTTTCTTTAAAAACAGCGTGAGCATGATGTGGTGAAATCTCCCGTAACGTCCGAGCTCCAGAACCTCTCAGGAAAAGTCACGATCGTCTCCGGACGTCTCCAGACGTCTCCGGACGTCTCCAGACGTCTCCGATCGTCTCCAGACGTCTCCGATCGTCTCCAGACGTCTCCGACCTGTTGATCTTCTGAAAGTGGTCAGGAGAAGCTGAGCTCGGTGAATCCGGCCACGGGCAGCGGCGCCGGATTGTTCTTCTCCAGCTTCATCCCCTGTGATCTGGTGGGTTGGGCCAGCCGGCTCGGGTGCAGCAGGCCGAAGAAGTGGAAGCGCTCGCCCATCTTGGCGGCGTCGGTCAGCATGTCGTAGCTGCCGATCAGCTGCTTCCTGGTGGACGCGTCGCTGCAGTTCCTCAGCAGGACCTGCGGAGAACCACAGCAGTTTGTTTCTGAGGATCATATCTCAGTCTGAGCTTCTCTCTGCGGAACATTCTGGTAAGAAGTCAATAATGTGTCTTTAAAGCTCCGCTATACAGTCATTCTTTATATCCGAAACACCAGATATGGTTTAATGAATAACGACATGTTCAAGAAATGTTTGTGTCTCCATTACAAAGTTTATTTTACATCCGTAAAACGTCTCACTCCATTCTTTAATAACTACATTTGATGGATCCCTATCAAAAATGCTTTTCTTATCGTGCAGAAATATAGTTATTGGATTCTTTAAAACTCTCAAATCCAGTTGGGTCCTAGACTTAGACGACTGTACAGTCGACGTTATTAGACGACTTTGCTCTGAATATGGTCCAGAGAACCTTGAACCGTCAGACTCACCTGCATCCGGGAGTCGATGCCCATGTTCTTCAGGAACGTCCTCTGAGTGACGGGTCCTAGACAGGCCACGCCCCCTCCGGCCATCCTCCGCAGGTAGCTGAAATCCACGTCGGCGGTGAGGTCGGCCGAGCCGGGGGAGGACAGGACGTCGTGGAGCCGGTGACCTTTAAAACCCTGACAGATAAAAAACAGTTTCCCATCAGCCGAGAAACCTCCAGGTACAGAGAGTAAACACGGTTCAGAGTGAACAGTCCGATACGTCCTCCGGAGATTAATCGATTAGTTGTTTGGTTTATAAAATGACAAGACGACGTCCTCAAATGTCTCAAAGATGTTCAGTTTACTGTCACAGAGGAGGAAAGGAACCAGAAAGTATTCACATTAAAAAGCTGCACTCCGAATTTAGACTTTAGAAATACTCAAACCAATTAATCAATTATCAAAATAGTTGGTGATTAATTTAATAGTTGACGACTAATCGATTAAAGCTGTGAGCTTTACATATCCACGCTTAGATTTAATAATAGAATAATCTCACTTCTATTTGGTAGAAAATGACGGATTCAGAATAACTTAAATTAATTTAAAATGATGGTGTGAGGAAGAGGAGGAGAGGAAGAGGAGGAGGAGGAGGAAGAAGAGGAGGAGAGGAAGAGGAGGAGGAGGAGGAGGAAGAGGAGGAAGAAGAGGAGGAAGAGGAGGACGAGGAGGAGGAGGAGGAAGAGGAGGAAGAGGAGGAGGAGGAGCGGCGACCCTGGTTTCCTCTCCGCCGGCAGCAGATGGACTTCGCTGCTTCCTACATCTGTTTCCTTCAACTGTAACTGAAGAGAGGACACAATGTCCCCAACCGTCCACAGATGTCCTCACTACTTTAAGGTCTAAATCTCTAATTGGTCCAGAATTAGTACAAAATCTAATAAGACACATAAAGTGGATTTTATTTATCTAACAGCTAAAAATGACATTTAAAAAGATCCAAAAATATAATTTCCTCCTTTTAAAACCTGCAGCGAGTCGTCTGTTGATTCCTTCTTAGAAAACATGAAGACATCCTCTAAAACGAGACAAAACAATCTGTAGTCCGTAGAAAACTACAAGGACTACAAATCCCACAGCGCTCCAGCCCGTTAACAGTCAGATGTGGGTGAATCGTGGCTGAAGACGTCGACGAGAGACGTCGTTCTCAACCGTTAAACGTTTAACGTAAAGAAGGGCTGCATGGCTTTAGGAAAATATGCAATGACGTCGTTGAATATCACGATAACGATATTATTTGCGATAAATCCTCAGATATTAATGTCCTTAGTTCTGCCTTCCTGCTGCTTTCAGTAATCTACTAAAATAAAACTGGTTGAATTAAAAAATGAATTACTTCCATCAGTCTGTTATTGAACTGAACAAAAAGCACAAATAAAAAACAGAGTTTCCTTTTAGAGCAGCTTTTTTACTGATGTCGTCGTGTTTCTCTGTGGGATTACTGCGAGTTGACATCGCGATATTGTACAGCGTGAAGACAATCTGAGTCTGCGGATCATCTTATTGGAGTTTTGCCTCTTTGTTTTGGTTTTAGTTGTTTTGGAACGACCGTGATTTATGTCTGATCCGTTCAGCATCGTCACCGTCCTGACGGACCGAACAAGTCGACCGCCACCGGGAGCAACGCTCGCCAAGTGACTTGAAAGAAGCCGCGTTGGAAACGTGTGTAGATGTCTACAGAGTGGCTTTTAGAAAGACATAAGAAGGAAGCAGGCTGCACGGTGGTGCAGTGGTTAGCACTGGCGCCTCACAGCTAGAGGGTCGCAGGTTCGAATCCGGCTTGGGGCCCTTCTGTGTGGAGTTTGCATGTTCTCCCCGTGTTAGCGTGGGTTTTCTCCGGG
>CAKAOI010049212.1:28344-44137 GCA_916701655.1 Sebastiscus albofasciatus
TGCAGGTTAGGTTAATTGTTGACTCTAAATTGCCCATAGGTGTGAATGTGAGCGTGAATGGTTGTCTGTCTCTATGTGTCAGCCCTGCGATGGACTGGGTGTACCCCGCCTTCGCCCAATGTCGGCTGGGATCGGCTCCAGCCCCCCCGCGACCCCTAACGGGATAAGCGGTTGCAGATGAGAGAGATGAGAGAGAAGAAGGAAGCAGCGACGGGCCAGGTTAAAACATACTCAGTGATTATCTTGACCTTTGGCGCCGTCAGTTTGTCACTCACTTTACAACTAAACTAAAACTTCTATTTAAAAATGTCAAGCATGATAATCGCTGAATGTCGTCAGTTAGACGACGAGATCTTCATATTTGTCACTTTATGTCGCTTCATATCAATCATCATCATAATATGCTACATTTTCTAAGATGTATTTTTAGAGTCTTAGCGTCACTGAGTGTAGAAAGAGTCCGTCTCACTCTGAACGTGTCCGTCTTGGTTCCGTCGTGGCCGTAGTCGGCGATCAGCGCCGCGCCGCCGACCTCCTGGATCCGTCGGGCGAGCTGCTGGACGACGACACCGCCGTCTGCACACACCTCCACGTGACCCCGCCTTTCATCCGCCTGACACACACACACGCACACACACACACAGTCAGTCTATGACTCCATCAATAATAAGTCAGTTCAGTCTCAGCTCGTCTCTGCCGGAGACGTCGACCACAGAGTCTGACTGAACCCACGCAGTCTGGTTTCACATGTTTAAGGTGGAACCTTTAATTCATTTTGATGATCAATAAATAATTTAAGTTGTTTATCAGGTATAAATGTCCAACCAGCTCATGTTCTGGAGGATTTGTGAGGATTTTCTCTGTTTCATCTTCTTGTAAATTTGGGTTTTGGACGGTTTGTTGAACAAAAACGAGACTTTTTAAAGACGTCATCTTGAGCTTTAGAAACTTCTGATCGCCATTTTGTTTTCATTAATGATGAAAATAATCGTTAGTTGGAGCTTTAATTCATATTATACTGATTGAGATGTAGACGGTTATCTTTTTATATAAAACTGAAGTGGTGTTCGGTCCATTCCAGAAGTTCTTTTAGTATTTATAAAAGTCTAATTTACTCTCAGCGATCCCGTTTTCCCATAAAGAACAAATTCACCCAGTGCTAACTAATGATTCATTTCATTGATTATTTTCTTGATTAATCGATTAATTGTTTGGTCGATAAAAAGGTGTAAAATGATGATCAGTGTTTCCTGAAGCTCAAGGCGACGTCCTCACGTCTCAAAGACATTCAGTTTACCGTCACAGAGAGGAAAGAAAACAGGAAGCGTTCACATTTAACAAGCAAAACACCTCGAAGCGCTCCGTGCATCATCACCAGCAGCTTCTCTGAGTTTCTGAGTGAAGTTTTCACTCGTTCATCGTCTCCACATCCCAGACGGACGTCTCTCTCTCTGACGACCTCAACGAGGAATTAATCCTCCTTCTCTTCAGATCAGCTTTCTAAAGCTTCACGGTTTGATGATATGGAGCTGGATTTAAGAGCAGGATCTTCATCCAAACAGACTGATGGTGGTGATGATGATGATGATGATGATGTCAGGCCTCTGGCAGGAAGTTCAAAGTGAGTGAAGCGAAGCCAGAGAGGCCAAATCAAACAGGCTGCGAACGTATAGACGGTTGAAATGTGGGCAGTAAAAACCAGATGGAGGCTATAAAACAAACCTCGGAGAGTTTATCTGAGGAGTTCATTTCCACGTCTTTAAAAGATTAAAGACCTTCTGTACTTTAAAGTTAAATTTATCCGGCTCTTATAAGTGTTTTCCAGCTGAGCTGGAGACCTCCTGCGCTTTAAGACTTCTTCACATTTCTGTTTCTAGTTTTTCAGAGAGTGTGTCCTCATGTAGACGTTCAGATCTCCGTTTCTCTGTGAGCTCTTTAAGGACTTCTCTTCCACTTCAATAACAATCTGGTTCATTCTTTCAGGTTCTCACCTGGACGAGCGTGGACGAGGCCAGCGTAGGAGACGGCGCCACGACGAACCTCAGCTGGTCCGGTTTCTCTGGGTCGATGTCCACCATCACCTCCCTCCATCCCTTCTGAGTCCTCTACACACAACAAACAGACAGTTACATACAGAAACACCTGACACAGGTCTGTTGGACAGTTTGAAGGAGCTGCACGTTTCAACAACATGTGATCGGCTTCTTAGTTTCACTTTGGCTCCATCTGGTGGTCGTATGATGTAATGTCACTGTGGTAGCACTACAACCCTTTCCTCTACTAACGGAGCATTCACACCAAGAGACAAGAACATTTTGCCTCTCAGCGTTGAGATCGTCCTCCCGTCCTCACTGACGTCCTGACGTCGGTGAATCAGAAATGGAGGATAAATAAATCTAGTGTGTGTCTGTGGTCACCCAGAGCTACGATCAGTCCATCATCTCTGTCCAGAGAGCAGAAACACCAGACTGTCTCTGGTAGAAACAACAACGTCTCTAGATGACGTCATGCTGAGTGTCGATGGAGCAGCTGCATAGCCTGCCGCTGATCCATCCAGACTCCATTCAGAAAACAAGCAATTTTTTTTTTTACTTTTTTCAGACACTTTTTTTCAGGTTTTTTTTAAACTTTTTTCTGACATTTTTTAGTTGTTTTTTTTTTTTTTTTTTTTACTTTTTTTCTGACATTTTTTTGTGTTTGTTTTTCAGACAATTTTTTTTTCTTTACTTTTTTCAGCAATTTTTTTTTCAAATTTGTAACTTTTTTTTCCCCAGACACTTTATTTGTTTTTAGTTTTTTTGAACTTTTTTTGAACTTTTTTTCTGACATTTTTTTTTTTTTTTTAACTTTTCTTTTTGGACATGTTTTGTACATTTTTTCTGACTTTTTTAGGTTCATACATGTATTTTGGGCTTATACTAGAACATATTTACATTTTTTGACATTTTTCTGACTTTTTTTTGTTTTTCGAAAATTTTTTGTAACTTTTTTTTTCCCCAGACACTTTTCTTTTTTTTTTGACATTTTTTTGGCATTTTTTTTTTTTTTCAGACAATTTGTTTTTTAACTTTTTTCAGACATTTTTCAGACATTTCTTTTTTTCTTTACTTTTTTCAGACATTTTATTTTTTACTTTTTTTTTGACATTTTTCAGACTTTTTTTTTTTTCTAACATTTTTTTTTAACTTTTTTTCCCCCCAGACACTTTTTTGTTTTTAGTTTTTTTGAACATTTTTTGAACTTTTTTTCTGACATTTTTTTGTTTGTTGTCATGGTAACACACCTGACAAAGCATCAATTCAGACTAATCAGCATCATTATGTAGTTATTTCAGCATCATTTTGATCTGTTTATTGATATTACATCACAGCTCAATCTGTTTATTTTGGGTTCATACCGCAGTAGCAACATGTGGCTGCTAGATACAGTCAGTGCAATAACACTGTATGTGAATACAGCTCGCCGCCGGGTGACGTTATGAACCCAGACACGACAGCGTTTGGTTTTCTGACATATCTGGGACTTCACCAACATGTACGAAGCAGCAACAGAGGTTATGTCTTCCATGGTTGATGAAGGACAGAAAGGTTGTTGGTATCTATGGAGACAAGCTCCTCCTCCTCTCCGGTGCGTCTGAACACAAATGATCCCGGCGGTCAAACTCACGTGAGTAAAGCGAGATGAAAATTTGCTTCCCTCTTGGTGTGACTGCATCATAACATCATAATACAAATAAAAGAGAGCTGTATTCACATTAAGAGTTCTTCACACTGAGGCGTTAAAACACACCTGAAACTTGTGGATCGGCAGCGCGTCAAAGAACTCGTGAGCGAGAAAGATGCTGAATCCTGGAGAAGAAGAAAGAAACGTTTTACTCTCTCGTGTGTTGTGAAGAAGAAACAGAATATAAACAGGAGAAATACGTCAAGCTCTGCTGTACCTGAGGGGACGTCCTCTAAGCGGCGGTACCAGGACACCGGCAGCCCGCCAGCGGTCTCCCCGCGGCGGTACACCGGCTCATCCTCGGCGTCCGCCTCCCGGCTGCGGTCCCCGGTTAGAATCTGGGCCTGAAGACGACTCAGAGCCGGACTCACCTCGACCAGGTGGAGAGACACCGAGGCTCCGCCCATCACGGACATCAGCTGACTGAACACCTGAAACACAACACATGAAGTTTGAACCTTTAAACTTCCTGACTCTTCAGATCCTGCTGCTGGACTAAATACTGTTCGTACTCGGAGGACGTCGCTGGCCAGCGATCCTTTTCCAGGTCCGAGCTCGACCAGCTGCAGCTGTTTGGGTCGACCCGCTCCCATCCACTCGCTGATGATCCACACGCCGAGCAGCTGGAGGACGCAGAAACACACGTTCACACATTTAAAACCAACAACATGAATCACTGATCTTAACATTCTAGAACTTTTCAAATATATTTTCAAGTTTTTCAAAATATGGAAAACTAGATTTAAAAGATTTAAAATTTAAGTTCTCCAGGGTTTCTACGTCTTTGAGGAATCTTTTTGTTGAAGCTGAAACAGCTGATATATTACCATCTAATAGTACTGTATATACAGCTAACAGTAAAGTGAAACAAACAGGCTGTTTAAAGGTATTCTTGGAGATAAAGTAGCTGTAGATGAGATACTATTATGATAAACTGAGAAACATGACTATGTATTTTGTTCCTGTTAAGGTGGATTTATTTTTTCCAGTCTCACCTCTCCGAAGATCTGGCTGATTTCTGGTGAGGTGATGAAATCTCCGTCGGGTCCCAGCATGTCGTTCTTCACATAATAACCCTGAAAGAGGAAACTGATGAGTCTGGATGAAGGATGATGAGCAGCAGCAGGAGGTGAGGAACTATTTCAGGTATTGAAAAAGGTAATTATAAAAAGGAAAAGTCAAATATGAAACAACCAGACTCCTTTAGTGTTATTGCTAAAAGAGTGAGATGTGGTAGTGACCTGCAGACGGTCTCTGGCTGTAACTGATTATCACTCACCGTCACTGGGTTGGTCAGCACCTCTCTCATGTACTCCGCCACCGGAATCGGACCTGTGGCTTTTATTTTGGAGGTCAGGTGTCGCAGCATGGAGTGTCGGGGCTTCTCCTCACCTGTTGAGCTGCAGAAGAGTCTGGTCCCCGCTGCTCGCCATCGCACTGTCAAACACAAACATTACACATATAGATATTCTTAGTAATAAAGAATGAATGAGATGTCCAGTAATTTACAAACATGGATAGATTGTTTTATTATTAAACAAAAGAGCATAATACAGATTCAGTATACAGGAGGTCGTATACACATAGAACAACAACCAAAAAGAGTCCCAGTTACAGTTCAGAACCTAAAACTAAAATCTACTCAACAAAATTTAAATATTTTTTATAACAATACATTGATTACTCAATAATAAGCAAATAATAAGGGATGCACTGAGGAAACAGATCAACAAAATAGGAAATGCATGTTAAATAAAACCTTAAATTATGTCAAAATGCATCTAATATCACAGAAAACATGTAAATATCACATGACCTGTAGGTTTCACAGCACTAACAGAGACTAATAATAATAATAATAATAGGTAATATATAGTAATATTTGTGTTAATCTGAATTTAATCATAAGTATTGATCAGGTGATCAGTGAACTGACCTGCTGTTGATGGATTAATCAGAAGTATTGATCAGGTGATCAGTGAACTGACCTGTTGTTGATGGATTGACATGATGACTGAAGACTCTTCTGATCAGCTGCTGAGTTTTAACACCAAAACAAATCCTCATTCTGATGTTAATGTTCCTCTAAATACAACTAGACTCTGTTTTATTATATATATTATATAATATCTGTCTCAGCAGCATTATTAGAGAAGAAACACAGAATAAAACAGTAACTTTAACCTCATGGAGCAGCTCTCTCCTCTGCTCTGATCTCTAGACAGCAGCTAAGATGCTAACATAATGCTAACAGGATGACATGTGTTACACTCACTGTAATAAAAGATGTAACATCCGGCTGACCTTTCACAATAAAACCTGTGTCAAACAATGTACTTCCTGTATCAGAATGGAAAACTTAACACGTTGAAGGCATGACGGCCTCTCTGATTGGACGAACGGTGGTGACGTAGGTGGTAGAAAACATTGTGATTGGCTCCTTTATCAGCAGCAGGAAGTAGTTCTTCATCACTATAATTTTAATAAAAAAAATAAATAAAACGACAGTATTATTTCATGTACATTTTTTCTGTTGTCATTTAATTATTGAAAAAAAAACTTAACGTACGAGAAATTACAAAAATGTTTCGGTTTTTCTAAGTGACGTACGGAAACGCTGCTGTGACGTCTCCTTCCGGTTCCGGGTCACGGTCTCCTCATGCTGTAGCAAGCATGGCGGCGAAAAACAAGCACCGCAGGAAGGCTAGAGCGAGTTTTAAAGAGACTCTACAGCCTGAAGACAGAGACATGGAGGCTGAGAACAGCGGAGGAGAGGAAGAGGAGGACCAGGTAGATGATGGAGGTGAAGAAGCTGATGGAGGTGAAGAAGGAGGGAAGAAAGAAGAAGAAGAGTTCAGTCTGGACGAGGTGCTGAGGCTGGGAGGAACTCAGGTGAGTTCAGGAGAATCAGTTACATTAGTCCAACACATCAACACACTCAGTTACCTGATTACAGGCTGAACTGATGCAGGGTCACACTTTAATATTATTAAATCACATTTACTACTAAAGTACTGTACACAGTTCAGGTACTTTATACTCCACTACATCTCAGAGGGGAATATTCTACTTTTTACTCCACTACATTTATCTGACAGCTTTAGTTACTTTACAGATTCAGATTATTAATAAAAATATAAATTAACTAATAGATTATGATGTATTATTATAGATTAAACTACCCTGCAGTATATAAAGTCATTAAAATGAGCTCCACATTTACAAACTGCAACATTAAAGTGATGAACAACATTAATGCACTAATAATTAGAATACTATAATATAGTACTTGTAGACGAGTATACTTTTACCTGTGGTACTTTAAGTAGGCTAAAGCCTATGTAGATAGATGGATAGATAGATGTGCTTTATTGATCCCAAATTAGGAAATAATTGAAGATGCTAATTTACTAATATAATATATTCACTAAAGTACTGCACTAGAGTACACATTTGAGGAACTTTACTTGAGTATTTTTATTTATTTTATTTATTTATTTATTTGACAGCTTTAGTTACTTTGCAGATTCAGATTTTTGCATAAAAAACACATGAAAACTTTATGAAATCTGATGTTTTGCTATAAATTAAAACTACCAAGCAGTTTATAAAAGCACAGCTGAAACGATAAATCAATTAGAAAATTAATTGGCAAATATTTTGCAAACATAAATGCCAAATATTTATTATATCGAGGTCAAGAAGAGACACTAGAAATTGATAATTGCGTCACATTGTTTTGTGATCCAGTTTATATTATATATATGAAATGGTCTTTTGTTTAGATTAGATTTGATTATTGTTGTTATACTTCCTCTGTACATAATGTGTGCGTGTATATATGTGTAGAGGATTGTATGTATTGTACAATATTAACAATAAACACAGTAGAGCTGCAACAGTTGATCGATTAGTTGTCAACTATTAAATTCATTGTCAACTATTTTAATAATTGATTAATCAGTTTGAGTAATTTCTTAAGAAAAAAAGTCTAAATTCTTGCAGTTTCTTCTTAAATGTGAATATTTTTTGAGTTCGATGTTTGAAATCTGAATTTAATTTCAATCGATTTCTGATTTAGAATCGAAATCGTAACGCCCCGAAAATCAGGTATAAAAACTAAAGCATTGTTTTGATGTCGATACTGAAACCCAGTACAGATGATTTACTGTTAATTCTGGTGCAACAACCACTGTAACGTGTTTATGACGACATGTTCTTCTTCCTCTTCTCTTGTCCGTCTCCAGGCCGACTACATCCAGCTCGCCGCCCTGAACGACACCAACGAGCTCGTCGACGGAGGAAAGAAAGGAGCGATAGACGACCTGGAGGAGGGCGAGCTCGAGAAGTTCATCACCAAACTGGGCATCCGGGCGTTCGCCGGACTGCAGGCCATCCCGGACGAGCCCGAGGGCGACGCCGCAGTGAGCGGCAGCGAGAAGGAAAGTAAAAAGACTAAAGCGAAGAAAGCTGCATCAGAGGAGCAAACATCCAACACCAAAGCTCCGCAGGAAGTTAACAACAAGCAGGAAGTGGAGGACAAACCAAAGGCGAAGAAGACTAAAGACGGCGGGAAAAAGAAACAGAACGTGAACGTGTTTGAGTTCCAGAAGAGGTCGGTGCTGCTGGTCAAACCTGGCGGGAAGTGGTTCGACCTGGAATACGCCGCCGAGGGCTCGTCGACGACGCAGGATCCCTCGCTGGTGTCCCAGTACAAAGCGCTCGCCCAGCAGCTGTTTGAGGCCGACGTGGCGCTCTACAAGAGCAAGAAGAACCTGCAGAAAGGAGCCAACTCCAACTGGATGAAGACGGTCGTCTCCTCCGGCGTGCTGGCGGACAGGATGGCGGCCATGACGGTCCTGATCCAGGACGCTCCGGTGCACACGCTGGAGCACGTGGAGAACCTGGTGTCCATGGTGAAGAAGAAGGGCAGCCGGCGGATGGGTCTGATGGCGCTGGACACGCTGCGGGAGCTGCTGCTGTCCAACCTGCTGCCGGAGAACAGGAAGCTCCGCGCCTTCGCCCAGCACCCGTTCGACCAGCTGGAGGAGAAGGCCAGCGGCAACCGCGACGCCCGCGACCGCCGCCTCATCCTCTGGTACTTCGAGCACCACCTGAAGCACCACGTGGCCGAGTTCGTGGCGGCTCTGGACACGGTGGCTCACGACACGGTGGCCGCCACCAAGGCGAAGGCGCTGGCCACCGCCCACGAGATGCTGTGCAGCCGCCCGGAGCAGGAGAGGGCGCTGCTCATCCAGGTGGTCAACAAGCTGGGAGACCCCGAGTACAAGACGGCGGCCAAAGCGTCGCACCTGCTGGAGTCGCTGCTGCACAAACACCCCAACATGAAGGTGGTGGTGTGCTGCGAGGTGGAGCGCCTCATGTTCCGGCCCAACATCAGCGCCAAGGCGCAGTACTACGCCGTCTGCTTCCTCAGCCAGGTGATGCTGAGCCACGACGAGGCCGATCTCGCCGCCAAACTCATCACCATCTACTTCTCCTTCTTCCGAGCCTGCGTCAAGAAGAAGGACATCGAGTCGAAGATGCTGAGCGTGCTGCTGTCGGGCGTGAACAGGGCGTATCCGTACGCCGGCGCCGGAGACGAGAAGGTGAAGGAGCAGCTGGACACGCTGTTCAAAGTGGTTCACCTGGTGAAGTTCAACACGGCGGTGCAGGCGCTCATGCTGCTCTTCCAGGTGATGGACTCGCAGCAGAGCGTCTCTGACCGATACTACGTGGCTCTGTACAGGTAAACAACCTCACCTGTCACCTGTTCTCCGTCTGAGGAGTCGTCATCTAGTCATGAAGTCTAACAGCAGGAATCTTCTTCTTCTTGCAGGAAGTTGCTGGACAGCGGGCTGTCGTCGTCCTCCAGACAGAGCATGTTCCTCAACCTGCTCTACAAGTCTCTGAAGGCCGACATCGTGCTGCGGCGGGTCAAAGCCTTCGTGAAGCGACTGCTGCAGGTCAGCGCCGAGCAGAACGCCAGCTTCGCCTGCGGGGCGCTCTTCCTGGTGTCGGAGGTCATGAAGGCCAAACCGGGCCTCAAGATCCTGCTGCAGGAGGGCGGGGTGAGACGGTCGACCGCGGCGCCATCAATGACTCATCACAACTCATGAATCAAGACTCGGTGATGATTTATTTAACTTCCTGTTGTGTTCTCTCAGGACGGGGAGGAGGAGGAGTTCAAAGACCTCGCTGAAGAGAATGATGATGATGATGATGATGATGAAGAGGAGCGCTTTGTGGACGCCGACAAACTGGAGGACGGAGCGACTGCAGTGACAGAGGAGGCCAAGCCCGCTGCATCATGGGTACATCACCAGAACCTGGAAGGTCAGACATTTAGGATCAATATTCAACTTTTGTGTGTGTTTGTGTTGTTTGTTCAGACGCAGCTCCGTTATAGAACAGATCAGGATGGAAAAGCTGATTTTAAAAGGATTTAAAACGATAACAGCAGCGTTTCCTTTCTGTAAAATCAAGATTTAAATCTTTCCAAGAGCCAAACAACATTCTTAAAGTTCATATCTCTCCTGTTATTTATTACAGTTTTGGCTAATCTTGAAAATATTAAGATAAATCTGATAATTACTGATGAATACTTTCACATTTCCATCAAACTTTTGGGGAAAAGAAGCAGATTCTGCGGCACAAATACCAGTTTGATGGTAAAAGTTAATAATTATTCTCAGTCACAGTTTGGGTTTCCATTAAGATCTCTACATTTAAATAGTAGATAGAGAATATTTATATATAATAGATAAACTACGTTGCCATGTTCCATGTGGTTGTTGTTGTTGTTGTTGATTGTTTTCTTCCTGTTTGCTTCCAGGAGGGAAGAGCAAGCAGAACTACGACCCGCTGCACAGAAACCCGTTATTCTGCGGCGCCGACCACACGACTCTATGGGAGCTGCAGAGGGTGAGGAACGAACTGACTGACTGACTGACTAAACTTTTATTCTAGTAAGACATTGTATATAAATAGAACAAATAGAAATGTCCTCTGAATCATAATAAATAGTTCAGTTTGTGAATCTGTCAGCAAGAATTAAACCTTTTTAATAAAAGTCTAAACATTTAAACTTTTAAACTTTCCTTCTCTTGAACGTTTCCTCTGTTTGTGTGTCTGCAGCTCGCCGTTCACTTTCACCCGTCCGTGTCGCTGTTTGCAAAAACCATCCTGGAGGTGAAACTTTAATACTTGAAGTCAGATTGTTTCATCACTTCTGTATCTGTTGCTTTATGTGACATTATTGAAACCTTTTTTAGAATGAATGTTTCCTCTATAAAACCTTTAAATCCTTTATAAAGGTGTTATTGTGTGTTGTTTCCTCAGGGAGGCTCCATCCAGTACTCCGGCGACCCGCTGCAGGACTTCACCCTCATCAGGTTCTTGGACCGCTTCGTCTTCAGAAACCCAAAACAGATGAAAGGAAAACGTAATAAACACACACTTTGTTTTATTAGCTTTATCTGAGTGTGTTTGTGCTGCATCTGAGGAGGAAAACACAACAAACAAGTCAGATTAAAACAGACAGTCTTTACAGTGTGTGTTAATAATCAGCTGCAGAATAATTAAAAATCTTAATTTCTGCTTTATTATTTTCTTGTTAGAAAACACAGACGCCGCAGCGCTGATGCCCAAACAGAGATTACGTCTGAACTCGTTACCAGGTGAGTTTCTCTTGAAAGAAATTGATTGATTGTTGTCTGATCACATATTTCATCAACATCTAGTTTGTTTTTATTGAGTTTTTGTTTTTATTGAGTTTTTACATCAGTGAATTGAACTTTTTCTTTTTCTTTGTCAGTGAACTGTGAAGAGTTTCTGTCTAAAGAAGAGAGTCAGATCCCCGTCGATGAAATCTTCTTCCATCGGTGAGTTTGAAACGATTTTATAGAGAAATAATTAACAAAATGTATTTTTTATTTCAGTCGTTATTTTTTTGTCTTCACACAACTACGCTATTATTAAACTTTTTTTTCATTCAACAGCTTCTTCAAGAAGCGTCAGCAGGAGAAACAGTTTCAGAATCGCCGGCAGCGAGGAGACGGCGATAACGAGAGCGTGGAGGACGTGGACGACGAGGAGTTTGAGAAAATGCTCGGTGAGTCGAGATGATCGGTGAAGTTTCCTGACGAAAAAAAAGACTACAACCTAAACCACAACAAATACAATAATATGTACATATAACAGATAGTAACTTTAATTAAAGAACAAACTATTCAAAAACAATGGAGAGAAAAAAAGGTAATAATAATAACAAAAAATGTACATAAATAAATAAATTGATTTAAATAAAAAAATCATGAATACAAATAAATAAATGTTAATGATAATAATAATAATAAATATATATTAATTAATTAATAAAATAATTTAAAAAAATGTACTTACATATTTGAAAATAATTAATTTACTAAAACTAGTATTTTGGTTTGTTTTAAGTATAATATTATCTTGTGGTTTTGTGTCCTTAAAGCTCTGTTATGAACTTAGTTCTTGTGTAACTGATTTAAATGCTGTTTTAACTCGTTATAACTATTTAGGTGTTTCTGTGACTTCATGATGATCTGACTTTGTGTTTGAACAGATTCCTGTGAGGGAGACTCGTACTTCACTGAGATGGAAGAACAGGATCTGGACTTTGCAGGGTGAGCAGCTCTCACATTTCTTATTTATAATAATAATATATTGTTTTAGTCTGGACGGACAGAAACGATGACGCAGACGCCCACGTTCGCTTCTTGGTTTGATCTTATCGTTCGTCACGCCTCATCATGTGAACCTTTTCTGGAAGAAAACAAACATCAGCCTCGACCAGCAGTTTACAGATCATCTTTGTGTTCGATATTCCGTATTGATTGATTGATTTCACCAACATCTCCTCCCTCTTTGTTCGTCAGTAATGTGAAGAGTAAAAAAGGAAAGAAAGCCGCGGAGGACTCCGACTCGGACGACTCGGACCTGGACGACCTGGACGACGAGGAGGTGTCTCTGGGCAGCATGGACGAGGAAGACTTCGGAGACGAGCTGGAGGAGGAAGGAGGGACGTTCATGGATCCTGACGGAGGAGGTGGAGATGAAGACGACGATGATGAAGGTAGGCAACAACTTGTTTATCATCATATTGTATATTTACTGAAGTTGATATTTAAGTTAATATTCATGCATGTTCATATTCATGCTTTTAGTCCAGGTTGTCCGTCAGTATGTGGGATGATTTGATCTGTTTCATCACACAGTTACCCGACGCGTCTCTGACCTGGATACTGAATTAAACATCTTCATCTTGGTTGTTTTTTTAATCTTGTTTCAGTTCCGGAGCTGGAGGACGACGACGCTGCATCCGATGGTGAGTACAACAACAAACAGATCAGATATACATCAAGTACTTCATCTGATATTGTCACAAAGTGGGCCTTTAAACATAATGTTCAGTAACTAAGTACTTTCTCAAGTACTTTCACTTCAGTACAATTTAGAAACGCAAAATAGTGGACCCACCCTTTAAGTATATTTTGATGCCAGTACTTTTACTTAAGTAAAATAATTAGATTTGTACTTTCTAACAGTATTTCTACACTGTAGTATGCATACATCTCCATATGAATATCATATAGCACATATAAGAAGAGTAACATAAGAATTATAGTAAATAAATGTATAAAAAGGAGATGTTCTGTAAGACAAAACGTGTAAAAACATTCTCTTTAAAAAGCTCCTATCACTTCCTGTTACAGAAGATTATGAACTAAACTTTAATAATTAGATCAAATGTGTTTTTCTGCAGATTCAGATGTTCCAGATATCACTCCTCGTACCAAGAAGGGGAAAAGGAAATCCTCCGAGGAGCTCGACTTCTCTGGATCTTCAGGTTGGTTTAACTCATTCTTAATAAATAATGTTTTAGCAGCGTTATAATGAAGTCGTCTAAATGTTCTAACTTCATGTTTTAGTGTGACTGGTGATGTTCCAGCTGCTGAGTTAGTGGAACACTGAAGTGTATTTAGTTGGTGTATTGTTTGTTGCTCCGTCTCTCAGGTGTGAAACAGAAGAAGATGAAGAAAGGAAAGAAAGATGCCAAAATGTTTGCTTCTGCTGAAGAGGTGAGGAGAGTTTTTGTTTTTATAAATTTCAATAGTTCAACTTCGAATCTGAACTTCTGCACCGAGTTTAAATTATTCTGAATGATTCAGAAAATATCTAAATGGAGCTTTGATGGAACCTGGAAGGACAATATTATCTTCTTTATGTTAACATTTTATGACATTATTACTATTACTATACTATGACTTTTTTTTTTTACCTTTTTCGACATTCTATACTACGACTTTTTTATGACTTTTTTAACTTTTTTCGACATACTATTGTACGACTTTTTTATGACTTATGACTTTTTTTTGACTTTTTTCGACATACTACACTACGACTTTTTTACGACTTTTTCGACATACTATAGTATGACTTTTTTCACCACACTATAATTTCTTTGATGACTGTTTTCGACCGACTATGACTTTTTTTTCTCATGACATACTTTACTGTGATTTCAGTTCGGCTCCATGTTGGACGAGAATTCCGGTTCCAAGTTTGACAACATCGGAATTAACGCGATGGCCAACACCGACAAAGCAGGTAGGACACCTCAGTCGTCTTTTCTTTATAAGATGATAAAGGTTCTGATTTTAAAATGACCTTCTCATAGATTGAACTGTGGATGAATTGGAGGATCATCCTTACAACTCCTAATTGCAATTGTTGTGTATAAAAACACTAAATTCTAAGATGTGGCTTAAGGAAATTTGTCATTTTGATTTTTGCTGAAATAATATAATAAGAAAATTAAATTATATTTTGAAAGTATACAACAGTTCCCTAGTATGAATCTTTAAGCTCTGAGCATCATGTTAACAAGAAAAGACAAGGTTTTTATTCAGTTTGCTGGATACCAGCTGGTTTATTAACTTCTCCACAGAGAGAAACAGATCAGTTAGACAACAACGGTCAACAGAATCATTTATATAAATAAAGTTA
Organism: Sebastiscus albofasciatus; assembly: GCA_916701655.1. Taxonomy (NCBI): domain Eukaryota; kingdom Metazoa; phylum Chordata; class Actinopteri; order Perciformes; family Sebastidae; genus Sebastiscus; species Sebastiscus albofasciatus. Next base: position 43,111 of record CAKAOI010049212.1, read on the forward strand.
ACTTCAGTTTAACCCAGGAGCCATTTATGTTATGACCATTTTGACAAATACTGGAATAAACAACCATTATTACTATAGTGGGAAGTGATTCAAAAGTTAGCCTTTTGTAACACTTCCATTCGTCCCCGCAGGCCTGAAGCAGTTGAAGTGGGAGGCGCATCGCGATGACTGGATCCAAGGCCGCGACGTGAAGACACTGCGCAGAAAGAAGACCATGTTCAACAAGAAGAAGACGTTCGGTCGACCCAGGGCAGGAGGCAAGACATTTGGGAACAAGAAGAGGAAGAAGTAGCAGCCGCAGTGTGTTTGTGGATTTTTAAACTGACTGACACCTTCAATCCTGTTTGGCCGACCAGGCTTCATGGTCTCTCTCTCGGATGCCTTGGACCCCCGCCCACTCGTTGGACTGGTAGTAAACTGGGACGAAACAGACAAACAGACTTTGGTTCATATGGCCCCTGTACATGTACCTCAACGAAGATTAAAGTTATTCACATTTTCTGATGCAGTTTATGGTTATGTTTATACAAGTAATTATGTAGACGGCAGAAAAAAGTGCCCGTATTATCATTTTTGATCAATTAAACATTTAAATGGTTATTGTATTTTTTCTATCTATGCAGCCGTCTCCCTGTTTTGGCACTCATAGCATAGTATTTTGAAAAGTCATAGTATATTATGTCCAAAAAAGTAAAAAAAAAAGTCTAAGTATATGATGTCCAAAGAAGTTAAAAAAAAAAAAAAGTCATAGTATAGTATGTCCAAAAAAGTCATAAAAAAGACATAGTATATTATGTCCAAAAAAAGTTAAAAAAAAAAAAGTCATAGTATATTATGTCCAAAAAAGTGATAAAAAAGACATAGTATATTATGTCCAAAAAAAGTTAAAAAAAAAGTCATAGTATATTATGTCCAAAAAAGTTTTTTTTTTAAAAAAGTCAAAGTATATGATGTCCAAAAAAGTTAAAAAAAAAAAAAAAGTCTAAGTATATGATGTCCAAAAAAGTTAAAAAAAAAAAAAAAGTCA
>CAKAOI010049213.1:0-28413 GCA_916701655.1 Sebastiscus albofasciatus
TCCACTGTAATGAAATGAAATGCAACCGCTGACTCTGGGTTAAAGGATTATTGCTTGTATGTAATCCAGAGATTCACAAGTGCAAATGTTCATTTTTTATTTTTTTTTTATTGTAACACTTTAAAGTCAAAAGTCAGCATCCTAAAATAGTTTTTTGGATCTCATATACCAACTATATCTAGATTTAATGTGGCAGGATTATATTTATGTCACTATCTGAGCAGTCTATCTCCTCTCTGATTTGCATTTTTTCCTGGTTGGACCGGTGGACTCAAGTTTATTTACACCAGTATGTTAAATATCTTTCTGTTATTTCTGCCAAATGTTAAATCACTTATCAGAAAGCCTTTTCTTAAATTTTTACCAATGCTTTTAACCTGTTTTGGTTTTATTGTTTTGCTGTTTTATTTTGTGTTCCACTTTTAAATTGTTCTGGTATTCGACTATGTTATCCTTTTTAGCCATGCTAGCACTAGCAGCATGGCTCCAGTGATGGCAACGTAGGTCTGTCAGTCGGTCCGCCACTTTGGTCCAGACTGAAACATATCTCTCTACAACTACTGGATTGATTTCCATGAAATTTTAAACAGATATTCATGGTTCCCAGAGGATGACAGCTTATGATTTTGGTGATCCTCTGACCTTTCCTACAGTGCCACCACGAGATTAAAATTTGTGGTCCTCCTGGATGGATTGCCATGAAATTTGGTAAAGACATTCATGTCCTCCCTATTGTTACAACCCCGAGGTTGTATGAACATGTATTTCTGTATTCTGTGTATGTGCTGTAATGTGCTCTGTGCTGGATCCTTTTGTTCTCTCTCTCTCTCTGTGATGTATGTGTGTATGATGAGCTGCAGGTAAGCTTGGCAAGGTGGCTGATTGGGTGTAGGTGTGTAGATTGATCCAGGGAGCTGATTGGTTCCAGCCTCAAGACACCAGTCTCCTTTCTCAACTGCCACCAAGACGGCCAGCAAGAAAAACAGCGAATTGTAATGACGTTTGCAAACAAATAATACAGCCCAGGTTTGGTAGGGGTAGGCAGCCTTTTGTTTAACCCTTTTTTCTCCTGTTTTCCAGTAGGAGTTAGGTTAGTATTTGTGTTTTGTTTCCTTTCTTTTAAGTAGGCAAGTTTAGGTTGTTGAGCTGTGTTTTGTTCATACTAAGCTAAAATGGTGATCATGGTAAACATCGTACCTGCTTAAAAAGGTGCTAAATGCCAGATTGGGACCCTTTCTATTGCCTCCGCGCAGCTCTCAACATGGCGACAGGTGAGCCGACGGCTTGTAGCTAACGATGCTAACAGTGCTAACAGTGGAAACAAAGCCAACAGTGCTGACAGAGCTAACGGTGTTAACCTGGGTTGGGGAACCGGAGGTTGGGTGCTACAGGTTGGGAGGGATTTCACATAGAGCACCTTTAACATCAGCATGTTAGCATGCTGACGTTAGTATTTAGCTCAGAGCAACACTGTGTCAGAGTGTAGCCTCACAGAGCTGCTGGCATGGCTGTAGTAGAGTGAAAAAGGTGTGTTGTGAGAGTGCTAATCGTACCTTGGCATAGTCCAACGGCAGCTGGTCCTCCGGACACTTGAAGACTCCCTCACTGCAACAAAACAACACAAAAGTTTTGTTATTATTGGAATCACTCCAAATCAAAGATGACTGCAGACAAAAACTGTTTGCGAGCATCTCAACGTGGACAATCAGCCATTTTTAAAATCACATTCAGCGTTCAGTGAGATTAATAACCCTGACTGAAAACAACCGGAGCTAAAAGGGCAGTCTGTAAGAGCAGCATTGCATTTAGTTTTATCCTCTTTATTCTCTTGTGAAGTTCTCTGACTCATCACACTGTATGACGTACGAGCACACGCTGCACAATAAAGTCAGATCTTTGAGCTTCTGGCTTTAATGACATCGGCTCTTTCATCTTCTCCCCCTCAGAGGTCTCAGAACATTTGCACAGATTTTTATTACAACAGAGGACAAAACTACAAGTTGTAGCCTGACTGCTATTTATAAAGAGATGATTGATGATCCACTTCCCAGCTACGTTTATAGATTCTCTCACAGATTAGAGTTAATTTTTGCCCTTGTTTTGCAGTCTAGATAACAATGAGCTAGTTCCAACAGGCTTCTGTTTTCCTGAGAATAAAGCAGTGCAAACCTCGCCTTCATGCTCGAGGCTCTTCCTCAGGAAAAACATTTGCTGATCTGCTTGTGCGAGAGAGTGGGAAGAGTTTTTTGTTCTTTTCCTAATTCTTCTCCTCCAGCAGTTTGACCCATAATAAGACTTTTATATCAGGCCCCCACTCATTATTTGTGGCGCCACAGAGGAGCCCTCACTGGCCTGTTTTAGGGCCAGATGAGCGAGTGCCATGGCTCATTAGGACGTCCCTACCCTGATGTCATCATGAAATATTCACTCTTGTAAATAATGGAGGCAGCAGCCGCTAGGGGTGAGCTGCTACACAGAATCTAAGCTTGCAGCTGCAAAGCAAAACCAGCCAGACACACAAAGGTGACTTAAAAAACACAGAAAAGGCAATCGGTGGCTGATCTCTTGAGATGTCAGCGGTGTCACGACTGTCTCGGGCCCCCTGCTGTTCCTGGATCAGAGATGCTCGCACAGACTGTCCTCATTTCCAGGTCTACTATTTTGATAAACGCTTTAGTCATTTCAACATTCATTAATTCCAGCTTCTCCTATTCGCTGCTTTTTTCTGTTTTGTGTAATAGTAAACTGGGTTTTAGACTGTTGGTCGTACAAAACGAGACATTTAAAGGTGCTCAATAGGAAACCAGGAAGCTAGCATCGCCCTGGTTCCCTTGACAAAAAGCCAATGGAATTTTTCCATTGGGTTTTGGATTATTGCAGAAAATAAGCTCTGTGGCAAACAAACGTTTATTATACTTGCATGTTTCATTCAGCAAAATAATCTTCACAAATGAACACCACTTTTATGATTTTTGAAGTGTGAATGCAATCGGCAGCACTAAAAGGCACGCACGGCCGGCCCGGCTATGTCAACAAAGCACAGAGAAGCTCAGATTACAACACTCAGCTCAGATCATCACATAGCAAAATATGCTGCTATATTAATGCTCTGAATATCATATAATATAGAGAACCTTTAATGATATAAATTTGGGATTGTGGGAATCTGATATTTTACAGACCAAACGATTTATTGCTTGATCGGTTGATAATGAAAATAATCTTTAGCTCCAGCTCTTAAATACAAAATTGTTTTGTTTTTCACATGTAATCTACTGGAACTGCAGACAACAGAGATGCACGGAAATGTGTTTTTGTTCAAAAGTCACAAGCCCTGAAGCTTGATCTGACCTCCCGTGCAAAGAGCCCCCTCGTAACCCCCGACCATGCCTAAATTACATTTGAACTAATTAAGGGCCAACAGTGTGCAAACAGTCCAGTGTTTGCCCCTTGGTGCTTTAATGTGGTTGGCTGCAGTGTCACCTGACCACGGCCCCCAGAGGCACAGCGACATGTGACAGGACGGGAGTGCATGTGCGCTTCGTCCCGTCTACCCAGCTGCTATGAAACCAGGGAGTGTGCTGCTGACGGGGGGGATGGGAGCAGAGGTTAGGCCTGAGATGGAGGGAGGGTTGATGAAAAGGGGGTGGAGGAGGGAGGTTAATGCATGACGAGACAGCAGTAATTCTCCTCCATTAGGGTCACTGTGTCAGCAGGGAGCTGGAGACCAATTAACAAGCCACAAAGGGCTGTAAAAGAGGGTCAATCGATTAGAGGCTAGGAGAGCCCAGTCAGCATCTCACGTGTAGTGTGAAATCATTTACAGTACTCATCGCCATCACCGAGGAACCGTCCCGCACCGTGGAGTATAGAGAGCACCACAACCACGCAGCAAGAGGAGATGGGAAGCGACAGGCTCTCAGCTCCGGACAGGGGACAGCCAGAGGCCCCGTCCAGCTCGGGCCCCGTATCTGACGCACAGAGAGGAGACAGGCGAAAAGAGCCAAGTCACAGACTGTCAGGATAATTCCTCCCCTGGTCGCAGAGAAGCTCCCGCAGCCACACATTCATGTGTTCGGGCCCCACTGCTGATAATACCGCTCGACTCTCTTGGTCGCTCTCGAGTCGAACTCGCTGCTGCGTTGTGACAGCGCATTAGCAGAGAAAGGTTGGGCTGATGTGGAACGCAGCTCCAGTTCAATTACATCCATCTTCTCTGACTATTGAGGGTTTTCTCGAAGAGACTAGAGAGCAGCATGACCAAGAAAAACTGAATATCACAAATAGGGCTTGTTTTTCAAATAGATCGATTGATTATTTTGTCCATAACCAAAGATTCTCAGTTCACAATGATTAAAAAAACTAGAATTAGCGCCTCGCGGTTGTATACTTCCGTCAACCAGTCAAGTAGCAGTTTACATCCATGTCTGTCCAAAATGTTATCACTTCATCATTTTGTCCTGTTAGACATTTGTGTGAAATTAGCATATGAATTCTTGAGTTATGGCCAAAAGTGTGTTTTGTGAGGTCACAGTGACCTTGACCTTTGACCTCCAAAATATCATCAGTTCATCCTCGAGTCCAAGTTGAAGTTTGTGCCAAATTTCAAGAAATTCCCTCAAGGCGTTCCTGAGATATCACGTTCACGAGAATGGGACGGATGTGAGGCCACAGTGACCTTGACCTTTGACCTTCAAAATCGAATCAATTCAACCTTAACTCCCAGTGGACGTTTGTGCCAAATGTGAAGAAATACCCTCAAGGCGTTCCCGAGATATTGCGTCACGAGAATTGTATGGACGGACGGAAAAACTGAAAACATAATGCTTCCGGTGTCTATAAGGTATCAAACGAGCTGGGAAACTCTCACGAGATGGTTAAGGTTAAGCATTGATCTTGAATAGTTAAGGTTAGGATAGGTCGTCAGGCAGCGAGTCTCGCAAGAGTTTTTGCAAATTTACAGGTTACCCTCTAGACACGACTTTGGTGCGGAGGCAAAATCAGAAAAGCAGCAAATATTCAAAAAAGCCGCACAAGTCTAATGAATGTTTTTAGCCACACTAGTGGCTTGAAATTAGCAACTGTTAGCATGCTTACATCCTAAACCAAGATGGTGAACATAGTAAACATTAGCTGCTAAACATCAGCATGTTAGCATTGTCATTGTGATCACAATGTTAGCATTTAGCATAAAGTCACAGGGCTGCTGGCATGGCTGCCGACTCTGAGTCTTTCACTTGTCAGTTGCTCGATGTAACATTTAAGAGATTATCAGAATTGTTTTCCAATTAATTTCGCTGTTGATCAACTAATTCATTGACTAATCTTTTCCACTCTAATCAAAAAATTTGACTCATCGTTTGAATCGCTTCTGAAAACGATTAGTTGATTAACAAATTAAACGACAGAAAACAATGTTGTTGATAATTGATTCACTTGTTAAGTCATTTATTAGGCAAAAAAAGTCAGAATTGTTGATCCCGGCTTGTCAAATGTGACAATTTGCTCTTTTATATGGTTAAAACATTTGGGGGTTTTGGGCCGTTGGGTCAGACAAATCAAGCATTCTGAAGACGTCACCTTGGGCCCTGGATGAATTGTAGAAAAAGAGAGGTTGATCAGTAGGCATAATAATCGTTAGCTGCAGCCCTAATGCAGTCATTAAAAAAGATAAACATGACAGTTACACAAAGCCCAAAGGGAAACTCCTTTGTGTACATCCTTGCAAGTGGGAACTTGCGCCTGACAAACAGCCAGCCTCTTTTCAAAACAACTTTCCCACAGACAGTTTTCTACCACAGATCTCTGACCACAGTTCACACCCTCGTCTGTGAACATGCAGGCTGAGAGGCCGATAAACAAGTGTTTCAGTGTCGCGTTGGGATGTCGCAGGGGAGCAGCTTAAGACCGGACAGCAGACAGTATAATACAATCACCTCATTAAAATTTCATCGCCTCCTTCTGTCCGCTCGTACCGTGAGAGCGGCCGAGGCTCTACAGCTGCTCCGCTGAGGAGACGATCATGTTTAAATCACCTCAAATTCACTGTCAGACGAGGACACGCGCATTATCTCGTCGTGTTAGCTCGTAGGAAACACATTCACCCCCTCTGCAGGTGAAACGCACCCACTAGTCAAACCCCATCATTGTCTCGGACCTTAAATCCCTCTCCCCTCTTATTGCCCCCCTCTCAAATCTTCTTTTCAGTCGCAGATTACACAGCCATCCATTCATCCAGCCGATACCACGAGGACAGCCGTCACAACATGCTTCGTCACTCTGCGCACGGCTCCTGACAGGCAGACGGTGAGAAGTACAAATCCCTCAGGTTTAATCTCACCGGTGCAGAGAGGAGGGTTTGTTTTTTTTTCTCAAGCGACAGCGACCAGGCTGCAGGCCACACAGAGCGGGCATGTTGGTGACAGTAACCTTGAAACCTGCTCTATATTAACTAACCGAGAGAGTCCTAAACAAACCTCCCTGTGTTTGCCATCGCAGAGGGCAGGGCTGTCGAGACACACTAAACAAACTAAATCAAAAGCATGAGGCCTTTGGAGAGAGCAAGTCTGCGGCACATTAACACTCTAAACAGACCTCTGTCACACAAGCTATTTTCTCAGATAGCACCGACTGAACTGCCCGCTTATCTCCAGCCGGAGCTCACCACCAGCTTTCATGTTCATCCTCGTGCTAAACCCTTTTTGTCTTTTCAAGTTATAACCAGGATTAACTTTTATATACACAAACAAAACCTTAAATTCCACCAGCGCCCTCCGTTCGGGCTCTCGGTCTCACAGCGGAAACCAAACTCCCCGCTTCTCCTCTCAGGAAGTTGAAGAGAGAACAGGAATTTTGTTTTATCTCAGATAGAGTTCCTATAATCCCCCCAAATCCATCTGGTTTTCAGTCTGTGTGTGTAAGACTTTGTGCACTCATGACTTCTCTCTTCTGAGCCCCCTATTTTGAACAATAATGAGTTCAGATATTATGGAGACATTACAGAGTGGTATTCTTTCATGTATTATCAGTTTTAGAAAGCTGATTTTCCCCCACACACCACCTATGGTTACTGAAAATATCTCATGTGACTAAAGCTGCAACAATTAGTTGATTGATTAATCGTTTATGTAATTTTTCGTGCAAAAATGCCAAAAAGATTTGACCTAAGATTAGAAAATGTTTCACTAGCATTGACAGGAATCTTTCTGTTTTCTGATAATTTAAAAAATACACCACTAGACGCACAAATTGACCCAACGCCTGCAATATTAGTGAGCTTTAGGCTTCATCCACATTAATACATTTTAAAACGAAAATGATCTCCGTCCACACGAGCGTTTTAGGGCCATTTCAGAATGAATTTCCGTCCATACTACTACTTCTACCACCATGCCTGAAAAACGTATATCACATGGCCATTCACATACACTGGCCATGTGCATGCTGGTGTAAACAGGAAGCAGCGCTGGACACAGGAATTGATGCAAAGCGCTCAAATAATAGCTTGCCTCCTGCGCGGGGTGTGGCGCATCAGGGAAGGACACGTCATGGCGTAGCAAAAGTTATGTAGTATTAGTGTGGATGAAGCCTTGAGGTGCCAAGAGGTGCTGGTAGGCTGATTTTGTTACCTTTGGACAAAGCCAGGCTAGCTGTTCCCCTCCATTTCCAGTCTTTATGCTAAGCTAAGCTAACCGCCTGCTGGCTGCAGCTTCATATTTACCGTACACACACACGAGAGAGGCATCAAGCTTTTCATCTAACTCTCAGCTAGAAAGCGAATAAGTGCATTTCCAAAAATGACAAACTATTTCCTTAATTGTTGTTGCCTTAAATTACACATTATAGAACTCCGGCAAAGAGGAGATGAAATATTTTAGCTGCAATGCATTAACTAAATGATATATGAATAAGACACAAAGCCGATTAATGAAATCAACCAGAATGCAACTTGTGATATGGAAACACATCTTTGAGATCACTGTAACCACTTCCACACTATACTAACATATAAAGTACTATATAAACTCTGTCCTAATACTCATAGTGTATACTGTATGTAGACTAAATAAACTGTCATTTAGTGTAGAAGAAATCAGAGTCCGCTGTTCTGTACTGACATTAAAATGATGTATGATGCATGACTTTGGACAGCTACTGCCACTTTAATTATGGAAACTTCACGGAGACAAAGCTAAATGTTTTTCCAAAGATTTAATAGATTACTTTTATGTTTTCCCAGCTGTCCCTGGAGCTGTCTCACCACAACCCACAATTTGTTCTAATTTCTTCCAAGTGAAAATTGAAGATCTTCCTGTGAGTTTCTGTTGCTCAAGCAATTTGGAACAATATATGCAGCGGAGGATAATACCGATTCAGCGTGTGTACTGTTGTCTTTCTGTACAGTTCATTTTGTCAGTCGCACAGTATGTATATAGGCTGTGCTGCTTCTTAAACCTACTGACAATCCATCCTTGGAACAACGTGTTCTCACTACGTGGACTTTAAAGCTACAGAAGGTGTTTGGCCTGCAGAAGCTCTTCCTCTCATCTTCATGACTAGCTGGATTAACGCCCCAATGTGAGCCGTCGGCGCTGACTAAATTGGCCCCTATACGAGGTCGAGTGACGGGGGCCGAGGCTGGGTGGTGTTTCCACCTGTGGAACCTGATACGCCGCAGAGCGCAGAGAGCTCCCTTCGCCCACGGCTGATTTGGCGCTGGTTTGTCTGAAAAAGGGAGGAGCAGCTCCTACTTTCACAGAGTGTGATGACACACCCGCCCACAGGTGGATCGACTGCTCCTTCACAGGCTTTCTGTGTGGGACATCCACAGAGAGCGATGCTGTGACAGCTTCTTGTGTGGGATTTAATACCAACAAAATAAGCTGTCTGTACCTGTGGTTTGCTAGAGATAACATTGTGTATAATAAACCCTCTGACATTTGAGGCGACATTCTCCTCTGCTACTTCTAATAGGAAGGCAACGCTAATGTCTATGGACAAGTCACCTTATAACAGCAACGTACATGATCAGACCGACTGAGTTCAGAAGAGTTCGTCTGACACCGAGCTCGGCCTGTTGGTCATCTCATCCAATATGTACGACACCAAAATCACCAAATCTTTGTCTTCAGTAGCTTATACATGCTCATGCTGTAAAATATATAGACAACTACTGTACTATTATCTAATGCATGAAGAGAGGAGCTGAAATGACGTCAATTAGTCAAACTATGTTAATAATGGATTCATCGCTTAAGACGTTTTTAAGTAAAAAAATATTCCTTTGTTTAAGCTTCTGTAAATATTGCTGTTTTATATCAGTAAATTTAATATTTTTGTGTTTTAGACCCTCGGTCGGACAAAACAAGACATCTGATGACGTCACGTTGGGCTCTTGGAAAATCATTTTAAACATTTTCTGATAGTATATCACCCAAACGATTAATGTAGAAGATAATCAGCAGGTTAACCGTTTATCAAAATAATCGTTAGATGCAGCCCTATATAAAGTAGGGCTGTGTATTGGCAAGAATCTGGCGATACAATACGTATCATGATACAGGGGTATACGGGCTTCAATATATTGCGATATATCGTGATACTGTAAACAAGGCAATATATTGCAATTTCTTAAATCTAATTTTAGGAAAACTGTCATTGTATAACGCCCCACCATGCATAAAATCACACTCAAAAAAGTCACATTCTTTTATGCAATCAGTGTAACATCCAACATCATAGCACTACTTTGAGAGGGCACATACACTGAGAAGGCACATATCGTTACAAATGAAATAAAGTATTGACTATTCATTAAAAATGTATACAGTGTTTTTGAGAATACAGTATCACAAAACATAATATTCTAATACTCAATATTTTCTTACATCCCTATTATTAAGTATCTGACGGTTTTTCCGACAAAACAAAGCAAGATACATACAAAATCTAGCAGGATAAGAGACTTCTTTTTGTATAGCTTATTATTGTCCTTCCAGCACCCAGCATAGCCTTTCAGCCGGTTAAACAGTGGATACTTAAATACTCTTTTCTGTTTTATGGGACTAGTATAATCTGCCGTCCTCCTATGATTTTACTTATATTTATGGAGGTCAACTGTGTGCTTAATCTTGTTCCAATCTGCTCTGTCCTGACTTTGTAAAGTACAAATGTCTTTAATTACTGACCATATTTCACCAAACACAGATTCTGATGAATATTAGTCCGGTGTGATTTACGATTTTACGAGCGGCTAATAGAGCTATCCGTTTAGCAGAAAGTCAGTAAATCTGAGTGAAACAGACTTTATTCATTATATGAATTCTGCAAAAAGCACAGAAGAACAGGGATACATTCTTAAATTTATCCAGACACCACAATAATCACTTAAAAATATTTTCATAGTAAGATTTTCGATTTAAGGAACCTGTTTGTTGGGTTTAGTAGAAGCCTGTCCAGGAATATGACACCTGTAAAATCCCATCCGACCTCCTCTGCTGGTCTCTAACAGCCACTGGCAGCTGTTTCATATTAAGTAACAATGGCTGACAGTCTGCAGGTCATGGTCATCAACGACACAGAAATAAATTACATCTGACTCCGTGTTAGACATCCCTAAAAAGACAAGCGGAAAATTAAACCGCTTCCAATGGTGATTACACGTATATTCATTTACTGTAAATCAAGCTGTGCTAAACTTTATAGTGCAGTTTAAAATCTCTATTTTACGCTTCCTTTTCTAGACGAATGCTATTTTTTTATTTTTTTTTTATTCTGTTGCTTTGCCAAAGCAGGAAAAAAAATGATGCAAGTGGAAGAAAGGCACTACTACGAGAGTATGTGTGTGTGTATGTGTGTGTGTGTGTGGGTGGATGTCTGGCCTCTTTCCCTGGCTTCATCTCCAGCACCCCATGTAACACACTCACCAGGACCGAATGTGGACCAAGATAGAAAAAACATTTAAAAAGGATGGTTTTACTATGAGCTACACTGACACTACCTCCAAAACGTGAACAAAAGAAAGCACATCTTGCTGCTTTCGCTTCCTGTCTTTTGTACAACGTTCCAATGCAGAGATAATTTTGTAGATCCCGACGGTCAGGACACCTGAGGCCATGCTTGCTCATGCCGTCATCGCTTATGTAATGATATTCATTTCTCCTTGCAGTTCACCTCACCGTGCTGACATTTGTGAGCGCAAGCCATCTGTGAGCGAGTTCACGCAGCTATAAAAGCGTCCAAAGGTTAACAAATTCTCAGTTTGTTTCTCTTAAATGTCAGCTTTGCAGTGGCACCGGCCACAGATAAAGAAGTAATCTTACTGCATACTGTATGTTGTTTTAAGGACTCTGATGGAGCTTATTTGTATTTTAACCAGACGACAACACAACATTTTGGGGGTTTGTCCTTAATAATAATGGCAAGAGACTGCTGAAGAGATAAGGAAAATCCCAGATAATCTTTTGACACAACACATATTTTGGATTTGAACCCGTTAACCTGTTTATATTTTTGACACTTACTGTTAATCTGTTTATATTTATGACACCTGTTTACATTTCTGGTATTGTGTACATTTAGTTTTTGCACCTTATTGATAATCTTTATTATTTATAGTGTGCTATCTAAATTAAGTTTCACTATTATTATCATTACCTTTATACACACATAAGGGCTTGGTAGAACATAAATTATATTATTGCTTTATTACAGTACGTTCAGACCTACATTTCCTGGACGGAAATACTTTGCTTGTGTGATTATAAAAAGTAGCTCCGAGAAGCTGGCGAGGCGAAATCAAACAGTCGGTTTGAATTTGTGAGCAATTAATACGATGACTCATCAAATCGCCTGAGGTGCAGCTTAGAAAAACACCATGCCATGATAGCAAAGCGTAAAGGAAAGAGCCACCTGCCAGAGGACAAGCATGGCTACAAAGAGAGAGCGCGAGGAAGGAAGGAAGGAAGGATGGGTGAATGGATGGAGGGAGGGTCAGAGGGAGGAGGAGCAGCCATCTGCAGGCTGAACGCAAGCCTGCGAGATGCCATAATCCATCCTTAAGTGTGAGGAGGGGAGACAGCGCTTAGAAGTATTTATAATCCCCTTGCACTGTCTCCTTCCATCAGTGTGATCGGGCTCTGACATGGAGTCTTTATCAGAGAGGGGAGGGTTATAACATGAAATGCTAATCCAGCTTGTTTTAGTTTGCTTCTGTTGACTTAATGAATTTATAGCAACTCAAGTTGTGCAGGACTTGCTCTTAACTCGCACCTACGATATTATGAATATGGAAGAATTGTTTGAGATTTTGGGACGTCAATTATTTGCAGCCGGGAGTTAGATGAGATGATTGACACCACTCTCATGTCTGTCAAAGAGTATAGAAACAAACTCCAGTGTTTTTTTTGACAACAGCCGCTGCCACTATTTTGGACTGAAAACGCTTATTGTTTGTTTTATTGTTAAATACAGGCCATTTCGGTAGAATATGACAATAACAATAATTTCGTTTTACATTTGTACAGCACTTTTTAGGCGGGCATTTTATTGTTGTCCGGTAGTTGCGTTCAGTCCAAAATGACAGAAGCGTATAGCTTTGCTGCTGGGCGCTGATGTTGCAATGCAACGATCACTTGACTTTGTGTCTGTACGGGAAACTACAGCCAGCAGCCAGTTAGCTTAGCTTTGCATAAAGACTGGAATCGGAGGGAAACAGCTAGCCTGGCTCTGTCCCAAGATAACAATATTCGCCTACCAGCACCTCTTAATTAACAAGTTACATTTTGTCTGTTAAATATGAAGTTAGCGCCAGCAGCTGGTTATCTTAACTTAGCATAAAGACTGCAAACAGCTAGTCTGGCTCTATATGAAGGTTTTGATACAGATTAGCCAAAACAAACAAGATATAACTTGTGAATTAGTGAGCTAGAGGAAGTGGTTATAGCTTTAAACAGAGCCAGGCTAGCTGTTTACCCCTGATTCAAGTCTTTGTGCTCAACTAAGCTAACCGGCGGCTGACTGTAGGTTCATACTTGGCAGACGTCTAAATGGTAAAGCTAACAGCCAGCTAGCTTAGCTGAGCACAAAGACTGGAAACGGGGATGAAACAGTTATCCTGGCTCTGTCCAAAGGTGACAAAATGTCTCTAAAGCTCACTAATTAACACCTTATATCACTTTGTTTTAATTTGTACAAAAACTGAAGTGTAAAAACAAACAAACAAGCTAGAATCAAGCGATATCTTATCTTATATCTGAGCTGTTTCCAATCTTTATGCTTAGCAGCAGTCTTTGTGCTTAGAGTTAAATGAGAAAGTCAATACCACATGGTAACAATCTTCTCATCTAACTTTTGGCAAGAAAGAAAATAAGCACATTTCCTGAAATGTAGAACAATTTCTTAATCACCCCGTTGAAAGAACTGCTTGACATGGTATGGATTTCAGTCTCAGTTAGGCAGTTTCATACCCATAGGCCTACGGATTGGCAGGCGATCAAGTAAATAAAACAGCAAATGTAATAGAATGCTGTAGGATCTTTTGTTTTCCTGGTCGATTTCATCCGCCAGATTATACGCTGTATGCAGGAGGTACAGGAAAATCAATCCACTTTCATTAACTGCTGCTGATCTGGGTGCAGGATGGCGGGAGGGTGGGGGAAAGAGAGAAGTCTGTCCCATCAATTGCATCGGGAGCTGAGCTCATGCATCCGATGCAGTGCAGTCACCATCACCCACAAAGACCACCATAACGGAGGCATACCCACATGCACGAAGGGCCTGCACTGCGTACATGAAAGGAAAGGAGGGCTTGAAAGGAGACGCTTTACGTTTGATCTGGTTGAAGGGCGGTTTGTGGAGGGGCGGGACAGATGGAGGACTGCGCCCGGAGATCAATGAAAGTCCTGAGCTTTAACATGTCGCACATGTGAGGAAGGACCTACTGGTCTGTGAAAAAGTGCTAAAAGCTGCTGTCAAGGTTGCACTAGGTGTGAAAAACCCCACTCTCCATTTTTACTATCCACTGTCACACGTTTGTGAAAAAGACCGATCAACTGTTATTCACCAACTCAGCCCAAATGGAGGCAGTTATGTGCTATAAATTTCTCCAGACACGTGTGAATTTTAGCTGTTTTAATCACAGATGGCTGGTCTAATTTTAGCTCGGCTTCAGAGGACAGATTTCTACTCAAAAAGGGTGATCTGCAGCGACGGCGGCCTGGCTTCGAGGAGCTGCCACGCTGCCACGCTAATCCTGTGGAATGCCTGCGCTGGACGGAGGGGCTTGAGATTGCCAAGGCATTGCCTGGCCTATTAAAAAGGAGAGCTGCCAACTGTATGCATATGGCTGCTTGAGAAGCAGCACTAGACACAGTCGCCTAAAACCTATTCCTTCAAACGACATTAATGAATCAGCTATTGGAGTCACAATCATCGAGGAAGCACAGTATGAAATCGCAGCACTAACACAGATTAAGTGTGGAAGCAGCGGTGCACTTTGGGCCGTAGACTGTCAGTCAAAATAAGAGGAAATGCATTGTATGTGAATGCTGTAATGAAAGGTGTCATTCAGAAAACAGAAACTTGCTAATGTGCAGGTGTTAAATTTGAGGTCATTTCAAGTTCATTTCCCAAAACATCAAACTATTCCTTTAAAAGCGTCTCTATACGACATTCAGAGCATTAATATAACAACTATTTGCTACTGTATGTAAAGATATAGATGAGTAATGTCTCCCTCTGTGTGTGTTGTAATCTGAGCTTCTCTGTGCTTTGTTGACATAGCCGGGCCAATCGCACATGCTTTTAGCTCACGACCCACTGCTCTGCACTGCTCTCAAACGGCGGTTACAGCTGACAACGCTGTTCCGGGCCGACGCCGCCATTGCACAAGCTAGCACTAGCGGTCCCCCCAGGTTAACACTATTAGCTCTGTCAGCAGTGTCTCCGTTGTTTTCACTGTTGACCCTGTTAGCATCGTTAGCTGCAAGCCGCTGGCTCAGCTGCCGCCATGTTGAGAGTCGTGCGGAGGCAACCAAAACGCTCCCAATTTGGCATTTTTTTATGTTTCAGGAAGCATTTTGAATGTTTTTATAAACTTAAAGCTTGAGCTAACGTGTCGTTGATGGCCAGAATATGAGACAGATGGTTGATAGGGAGGTTAGGAGGTTAATGCCTTGTAACCTAAATCCAGAGATAAACATATTCTGTATCATAAAGCATTTGACTTTTAACACACTTTTTCGGATAGGATAGCAGCAGATAAATCAGTCCTTTACATAAATAGGAGATTTACACAAGATTTATATGCCAGGAAAGTTTCCGTTCAAGCATCCAGAGGGGAGGTGCAATCTTGAAATATGAAACCTCCATCAGTCAAGACAGGATTGAGCTTTAATGGAGTCTTTCTACTCTCCTCCCTCGCAGTAATAAAGATAAAGAAAAAAAAATCAATCCTGACACAAAATCCCACGAGGCGTTTGTGTTAAAAAGCCATTAAAATTTAAAAAAGGATTTTACATCCAGAGGTTTCATGCTCCTTTAACCAATTAAGACGCCGTGCATGAGGTTGTCCCATAGTAGGATAATTCACAAGCCGCTTCCTAAATTAAGCGGTGTGGATTTCAGCGTGAATTAACTGTCAAAATGCCTATTTTTGTCAAGATGGTCTTAACTCCTGTGGAAGAATGAAGAGGAATATGCCAATGGCTTGTTAGCTGCTCCTAACGCCTCATTATTCCTGCGTAACGACCTCCTTTTGCTCTCCGTGGGGTTTGTTTTACGAGTTTCAAAACCACCAAGATCTGTTTCACCCAGCACAGAGGCCAAAAGGGACAGTTTCTCTTTAAAGAGAATTTACTCGGCTGTTGGCCACCAGAGGAAAGGCATCAATCAGAGGCCACTTAGAGGTAAAGTTTCATGATTTAGCAGCACCTATAGACACATGAGCTCATGGCACCAGAGGAGAGAAGGACGAGCTGCTGCTTTGCATGCTCTTACCATGAATCACGTTTAATAGCGATTGGTAAGCACTTCAGTTCACCCGTTTATGGAGTCTGCTCTCAATGCCAAAAACTCATACGGCAGACAAAGACGACAGTTGTTTTTAATGCACGCAGATCTACTGCATGCCTCTGGGGAGAGAAACGCTACTCTCATCGCCCTTCAATTAAAACTATTCTTTTTTTGCTGAGTGACTGTCACTCCTTTGAATACGAGTGAGTTGTAAACAAGCCGAGAGGGAAAACAACACAATATCTGCAACCAAACACAAACAAAAACAGATCCACAATAATTTATATCAGGTCCAGGGAGGCAGATTATCTCACCTCATTTCTGCACCAAGAGCAGCAGCAGGTGGGCAGTGCAGATAATCCCTCCAACCACTAACATCTTATGGACAACAGATCTTTTAATTAACCTGCACCTGTTCACCCCGAACACCGGAAGAGGAAATGAAGCACAACAATTTGCGATTGTGCCTACAATACTTCTTGTTTGTTAGATGCTTAAAAAGTTGATTAAATGATCCTGTTACACCATTTAATTGTGTTATGTGCTGTGTCTGTGAGTTTACACCCATCTGTTTTTATGGACATTGAAAAAAAACTGCGTCGAAAGAAAGAAGTTAAAGGACCAGTGTGTAATATTTAGAAGGATCTATTAGCAAAATTGGAATATTATATTAATAAGTATGTTTTCTTTAGTGTATCATCACCTGAAAATAAGAATCATTGAGTTTTCGTTAGCTTAGAATGAGCCGTTTATATCTACATAGGGAGCGGGTCCTGTACAGAGTCCGCCATGTTGCACCGACATGTTTCTACAGTAGCCCAGAACGGACAAACCAAACGCTGTTAACTTTTCCTGCTTGGGCCGACGTCGATATCGTTACTCGCTCTCGTCATCGCCGCCGCTCTCTCTCTCGCTTCACCACTCACTTCCCACGTCTGCTCGAAATAACCTACGCTACTCTTTCAACAACTGGCTCTGGAAAGGACCATTCACGTTTTTGCGTCAGCCACCGTAGCAATCCTACATGCTTGGCACACTGGAGAAGTTCTAGTCTGCAACCTTACCGCTAGATAACATAAATGCTGTATTTCCATCATGTTTTCCACTCAGTTTTCCATCAATTGAGGTCCGACTGGAGGTCTTTTAATTACGTCATCTCATTGCACCTTCTTCTTCTGCAGTGGTTTAATGGGGTTGTGTCTCGAAGGTAAAACACAAATTGCGAAACGCTTGCGAGATGGTTGAGGTTAGGCTTCGACCTCGAATGGCTAAAGTTAGGATAGGTCGTTGGGAAGCAAGTCTCGCAAAGAGTTTTTTCAAGATTTTCGCAATTTACGGGTTACCTTCTAGACACGACCGTTTAATGGCACCCGACTGGAGAATTATCACCAACAGCTGTTTATCTCGATGTGCCAAACTCCTAATATTTGCATAACAGTATAGTGGATGGAAACTTCCATTAATTTGCATTTTCTTTTACTGAGTCTGTGTAAATTTGGTTAAAATTTGTGCAACATTTGGACGCAAGCTTGACTTGTGTCTGCTCTGCATATAACTCTCCACAATTTCTTTCTTTACAGTGGGTCACTGCCTATGTGATGCTCTGGTTTGGTGCTTCAAACACAAACTACAATAAAACTGCTGGTAACACCAAAAAGAGCAGCTCTGCAGTCATTAACCAGCGCTCTCTTTTCTTTCCTGTCCTTCATAGATAAGTACTCCACTCCACACAAACACACCTCTCCAGCTGACCTGCTATGTGAGCGCGAGATAGCAGGTGTGGGTAAACCATTATCAGCTTTACTGTGGGAGTTATTTTAGTCCGATCCCACAAGAAGAAGGAGAAAAATGTGCAATGCCCTCTGTGGCACATTCATTAATTAGCTCGAGGTGGAGGAGTCCAATCCTACAGGATCATTAAGAGTAAAAATGTTTTTTAATGTGTCGACAATGACTCATTGATTGTTTGTTTTATAAGTTGTGAAACCGATACGCGCATTCGTTTTTGCACCACTTGAACTTTGCCGGGTCACGGCCAACTGAAGGCAGAATGGAGATGGGATAATGATGTGGATTTCCCCTTGTCAAAGTCTGTGACCTGCCTCGCTGTGATTCACCGTTATCACTGCAGAGTGCGGGAAGCACAGCCATGAGTCTGATGTGTCACGAGTCACTTGTGTTCCTCTCAGGCAGAAAAACTGCTAACTTTTTCCCTCCCCGCCTTCTTTCCTCCTCGATGCTGCTGCTCACCTTCAAAAAAGGAGTCAAATTGACGCCTCTCAGATATCCAAAAAGAATACAGCGTTATATAATGTGAATTTCCGCTTCGGACTAATTTGCATTCCCATTGAACTGCGAGCTGAAAAAAAAGCTCCTTTTCCTGATTTGTCAGTTAGCTGATTCGAGGCTGTGAGGTGTGCACATCAGTGGCAGTGACAATTTTAGGTCCTGTGCTTTTGTGTCCATGGTAACTGGGAGGGAAGGTGAGGGTGTTTTAGGTGTGTGTGTGTGAGGGAGCAGTTGGCAGACAGTGAGCGCACACAGACACAATGCACTAATTCACAAAAAATAAACAATCGCTGCTCGCTGCTCCGATTATCAGCTGCTATGATCTCAGACATGCTGTGGCTCCTGTTCTCCCCTATCAGTCTGGATCTGTGATGAGCACATAGGTTAAAGCAATACAGAAACCCGCCCACCCTCGGCCTGTACAGTACACGATGCCCTCCTCTGACTGACTGCGAGCCAGCTCTGAGCTGCGCCTCCTGCAGTTGTCCACTTCTCTGCTTTCGTTGGATGCAATTTCTTTGTTCAGCGAGGCGAGGTGCTGACGTCAAATCGCCTCCTTTGTTTCACAAACGCCTCGGCTGCATTGTTCGTCTAGCATGAATTCTTCAACCTGCCCCTGTTGCCGGGAGCAACAATGAGATAAATGACAAGATTTTTCAATCAGCGCATAAAAGGAGAGGAGGGGGGGGGGGCAAAACAAAAAAGAGGAATTAGCGACAAATAGAGATGTCGCCCATTCCTCGTAAGAATAAATCACAGAGACGACAATGCAATTTTGAAATCTTTTGTCAGCTAAATTATATGAAATGCTTTAAGAGAACCAGTTGTTTATTTATTTACAGTTTCTTTGCAGATATGTTCTTGAAGGACTGCAATCAAGCAGATGTTTTGTATTGTTTTTTGAATAATTAAGTGAGATTTTAAATAAAAATGGCAAATATTTACCGGCTCCAGCTCCTAAATTGAGAATATTTTCTGCTTTTTTCTTCTGCCTTCTGTGATAGTAGATAGATTACAAAAAGAGCAATTTGAAGATTGAAAATTGCCTTTTTTTTGTATTTTCTGACATTTTATTAACCAAACGATTGACCAAACGGATTCATCGAGAGTCATTAGCAGATTAATCAATAAAGAAAACAATAATTAGTTGCCAAGTGAGGTGTCGCATCACCACAATCAGCCAATCCCGTGCAAATTTCCACGGCTGCTGAGCTGAGAAAGTCTAGAAAACAAGCTCCTTTACCCCGAACGAGACGACTGAATGATCCATCTGGACGTGCACCTGACAGAGCGGCTTCCTGCGCGGCCCTTTCATGGGATCAATAGTTGGCTTGTGCCGAGAGGGAGGAAGAAGGGGGTTCAGAGCATTAACGTGTTGACATATGTGAGAATGAGCTGCGAGACACAACACAAGGGAGTTAGTGTACTTGACGGAGTCATTGAGCTGTTTGGTTAAAGGACCACCACAGTAAACAGCCCAGCTGATGAGAGGAAGGAGGAAGAGTCTTTGGCAGGAAGGAAGCGGAAAGGCCGAGGGGGCAACTGGGCAATGACCTTAACATTGACGGGGCTCCTGTGGATAAATGACTATAATTCAAGAGTGTGTTCGCTTCAAGTGAAGGGCTTAACTGCTCTGCCGACACCTGTTCAGCTCCACAGAGGAGCCTTTCACTGAGGACAGGTGCCTCTGCAGCGAGACGCCCACTTCCCCGCGCTCTCCGCTCCGCTCCCAGCTGCTCTCCTTTCAGACCTCAGACTCAGATTCCTCACATGCCGGCCTGTCCGCTCGGCAACCACTGCAGCAGTCACTAAGCAGCCTGATGGTAAAGAAGACAACTCCCTAATGCAAATAAGACCTCTGCCAGAGCATCACAAGATCGGGTGTTTAAGGTAAACTGGAATATGCTGCATATTTATGCACTTAAAATGCATTAAAGAACCTTTCTCACTCTGTGCAAGCTTCACTTCCTACATTAATAATAACTAGGGCTGTCAAAGTTAACGTGTTAATGCAAATTTGTTTTAACAGCACTAATTTCTTTAACGTGTTAACACAACTTCAGAGGAATCCATGTCTTACTAGCTTGTCAAGAAGGAGGCTAAATAACACTCCAAACTCACGCTACATTTTGGAGAGGAAAAACTGTCATGGCCATTTTCAAAGGGGTCCCTTGACCTCTGACCTCAAGATATGTGAATGTAAATGGGTTCTATGGGTACCCACGAGTCTCCCCTTTACAGACATGCCCACTTTATGATAATCACATGCAGTTTGGGGCAAGTCATAGTTAAGTCAGCACACTGACAGCTGTCCCTTTAAGGTATATTTTTAACAAATGTGCGATTAATCACGATTAAATATTTGAATCGACTGACGACCCGAATTTGTGCATTTAAAAAAACAAAAAGTTGCATTAAAGTATATTTCTCACTCTATGCTAGATGGTGGACAAGTTCCCTATAAGTATGTGTAAGCTTCACTTCCTATATGAATAATAACATGACATTACTTCCATTACAATCATCAGTTTGACTCAAAATCAAGAGAAATTAACTCAAGAACTTGCTGCGTCAGTCGTTTTCCTGATTTCATTTTCTATATAAGTGCGAGCGGTACTTGCAATTATTTTCATTATTTTATTAATTTAATGAATCAGCCAGTTATTTTCTCAATTAACCAATTAATCATTTGATCTATAACATATAACACAAAAAATGATATTATAAAAAAGTGCTGTTTTCTTGTTTTGTATGACCAACAAACACCAAAACCCAAAGACATACAATTGACTGTCACATAAGACAAAAAAAGCAAGAAAGCCTCACAATCCAGGAGCTGAAACGAGGGAATGTTTTGGTATATTGGCTTAAAAAGGCTTAAAAAATGGTTAATTGATAATCAAAATAGCTGCCAATTAATTTTCTGTTAAATCAACTAATCAACTTATGGTGTCTGACTCGTTTACACCCGGTTTAGGAAATTCAGTTATGCACAAATGTTTGACGCAAATCGGGCAAAACAAAAAAAAAAAGCATCCTGCTGGAATAATTTCTGTGGGACGTTGAACATGTGTGTGTTGCTGTGTGCATATATTCACACTGTCGGCTCTCTGGCTGGTTCAGTGACCTGTGCACAAGACTAACAGATTGGAGAGGGGGTGTGTGTTGGGGGGTGGGGGTCGTCAGTTTTAGTACGATAGTGAGCAGAGCGCAGATGAAGCCAGATTGAGCACTGAAATGGTTTTGAACTGTGAGCCTCATACCTTCAAATATCTGCAGTTTAACACCCCGACCACTAAACCTTTCGGAGGGGCTCACAGGTTTTTGTGGGAACAGACAGCAAGCATGTACGTGTTATGATAAACATACCCTTATCTAAGCTGCTTCACATAGCATGCATACCCGGGCACGTGTAAGCACTAGCCATGCTTCTCAGATCTGGGCCAACTGGCTGCGGTCCAGCAGCAGCAGGGCTGGGTCTGGCGGCTCGGTCCCAGCATGCTCGCTGTGTGAGGGGCAAGGTGCTCCACTGCATAGCTGGAATGTTTTCGGTCTTTGTTTGGCCCCAAAAGGCTGGGAGATTCATTTTAAAGGTCCTGTATAAGAGGAGGGCAAGTTGAGGCATGTCTATAACTCGCTCTCACGGGTCGGCTGCATTCATAACTGCTGCTGCTGCTCATTCAGTGTCATTTGATTCAGGGATATTAATATAAATCTATTCACGAGCTGTCAGGTCAAAGACAAATCACATGGATGGTTCTACTTATTTGGAAGAGAAAACAAAGGCGAACGGTTTGATTATTACCCAAACTGTCCGTTGTGAACATCAACAGATATCTTAAAATTGCCTGTTTTCTCAGACTAAAATCTTAGAGGACTTAAAAAACCCCCACTAAATATCCACATATGAGAAGTCAGAGCCAGTTAAGTTTTTGCACTTCTGCTTAAAAGATGACTCAAACGGAGGCTATGTTACTTTTGAAAGAAGAAATAACACATTCCTCCTCTTACAAATGAAAAGTTGAATTCATAAGCAATAGAAATACTCCCCTGCTAAGTTGCTCAATTCAATACAGTTTTGTTGATATAACCTTTATGCGGTCTAGTATGACAGGCAACTTGTAATGGCTAATCATCGCCAATGTCATGACAGTCTACACGCCCCCAGCTTGGAGAAGCAGACAGGAGTTACCGTACCGGAGCAAAGTAATGTGCTGCTGTGGACGGGGCCGACAGCAAAACGTATTTTAGCCACCAAAAAGACAGACTCACCCAAAAACAATCTATATCAGTTTAAGTGTACACTATATTTAGAATATTTGGTTAGTTTGGATTCACCAAAGTCAGTGTACAGTAGTACATTGCTTTGTTTTCCATGCGGTATCTCCTGTTTCTCCAAACTGGGGGCGTGCCAACGGTCATCTACTGTAGGTAACACACTGACTATGGATAAGAACCTCATACAACCCCACTTCAAAACACCCGAACCATCCCTTTAACAAAGTCATGTCGCTGACTTGATAATTCTTCTCTACTTGTGCTCCTGTCCACCAACTAACCTATTAATTGACTAATTTTCTTAGGTCTAGATTTCCCTCCAGATAAAGTGGTTTAGATAATCGATAATCTGGCTAATAATCTGCCTCATCAAACTTATTTTTAGCGATGCAGCCATGTTCCCAGATCTCAGAAGAGCAACTTGAGTGAGTTTAATGTCATCATAAACAGAAGAAATGATAGCCAAAGCTACTACAATAATGCCAAAGTTGTATCAAACCATGAATTTCCTTTACGTAAACCACCTGTAATTTATAATGTGTAAAATAAAGTCTCACATCCTCATCCTGAAAAGTTTAAACTTCTTACCAAATATACTGTACATGTTTTTTTGCTTAACTCAACAACAAAAGCCCAAAGCTACAATATTTCATTCACAAACCGATCCACTCCACACCAACCGTGTAACATGAAGTCAGACTAGTAATTGCCGTAATTTGAGGTTGTTCTCTGCGAGTGATTCAGGTGTGTGTAGGTTGAGTCACGGCTTTAAGACTTTCTGTAAACCACAAATTGCCTTTCGTCTAAAAACTCTCACATCGTTCTCGAACCGCATGGCGGGAAAAAGACACAATGTGTGGCCACTTGATTTGAACAGTCACGGTTCATGTGGAAGTCAACTAGAGGCTTAGAGCATTTAGGATTGTATTCCTGTCTGAAGCTGAACTGTTTTGCTTGGGATTCAAATAAAATCAGCCACTTTCAGGGGTCTTTCAAAAGCGATGACTTCTGCTTGAACTGGCTGTCACTAATAAGCTCCCTCGCAGCAGACGGACGACCTGAAAGTGACGCACGGAGAGCCGCCCCGTCGCAACGAGAGGCCAAAACATCTCAGCGAGAAAATCCACCTAAGAAGTTTAAGCGCCCCTCCGTCTTCTGAGAGTCACGAGTGCCTCGCTCTCGTTTCTTTACATTCAAACAGCTGTCACAATACGAGTCTCACAATATCATCTTCTCTGGACCTCTGCAGCTGTGTGAAATGGTCGGGGCACTTTCTCTCAGCGATGTCATCGTCACAGCTGCATCTCTAAAGCCTCTACGCTTCCTCCCGGGAGACTCGCCGCGAATTACCTTATCCTGAAACAGGCCGGCCAACATCTATCTGTCTGTCTGTCTGTCTGTGTGGAAACGCTTCAACTGACAAGAGTAGGGGTATTAAGTTAAGTAAGTTTCCTCTGCAAAGTCCATTAAAGAAGCAATTCTTATTCTGCTGTTAGTTTTCTTTACTTCAAACCACGGTGGGAAAGTTTACAGGCGAATCAGAGCACGTAAACAAACCATCACATGGGCTCATATGTCATATATCATGGTGTTATTGGACTGTGTAATAATCTACATTCAGTGGTGTTTACACAAAGTGAGAGTTCACTCATTTTAAACCGCGTCGTGGGTCAAAAACTGCAGTTTGAGTTCTTTTTTCTAAACATGGGTAAATTGCCGGCTATCCGATGTCAACATCCATTTCCTCACACCCATGAAACGCTGTGATTTAGGGTCATTTCCTGTTGTTTGTTTGGATTTCATTCTCAGACTTTCATTTTCAGCTTGAATGCAGTGACTTAAATGGAGCGTCACTGTTCATACTTGAGTTGACACAACATTTTTTAACTTTTTAGAATGCCAATGAATAAAAAATGTCAATTATTCACTGGTTCTAGTGTCTCAAATGTGATAATTTGTTGCTTTTCTTTGTTTTACACCATTGTATACCAAATATCTTTGGGTTTTAGACTGTTTTTGGAAAGAAAAAAAATCACAATAGTCATTTTAAACTATTTTATAGACAAAATGAATGAAGAAAATGCAGTAATTGGCAGATAAATAAGTAATGAAAATAACTGTTAGCTCCAGCCGTGGTTCTAAATGCTTAAACTGAACCAAAGTCCATGAGTCAAAGTCCATATTTTGAATAACGGACAGGCTCAATGTGAACGTGCCTTTGCTTCAGGAGCTCCATTTCTCATTCAGGAAGCGATGAGTTTGAAGTAGCAGGAAAGTAAACGTCCTTGTTAAACTCTAAAGATCTTCTCATATAATCATTAGTTTCAAAGTCCATGATGACGTGTAAAGTTCAAGGAACATTCAGTCGTTACAATAAGAGAAACGAGTGGGAGGGAGGCACAAACAACTTCCCAGCAGCTGGTGTTTGCCTCTTCACTTTACAGGTACAGCACATCACATCATGGAGGTGTATAGGTCCATTTAGGCAGAGTATAGAGTTACTGACTGTTCTTTTCCCCAGACAAATGCTGCTGTATCTCTTCCCACGAGTGAGCGGCTCCTTCTATGCATTGATGTGTTAAAGTTTACTGGGCTGTTTCCAGCTCTGTCACCCCGAGTACATCAGCTGACAGCAGCCTCAGTGCACAGCTCTAAGAGAGGCCTTCAAAAGACCCCGAAGTGCAGAGCGGAGGCCTGAGGGCTTTCACTCAGCCAAACACAACATCTCTCTGTGTGCAGCTCACTGACCACCGTTGTCGTCAGAGACAGGATGGGACAGCAGAGTCCCCCCCCCCCCTCCAACACACACACACACCCCGACCCCTAAACTCTCCGGATCTGGACCCAGGATGCCCCGCGCAGCCTACGGACACCTGCGGGGGACTGTGAATGTCTCTGTGATGGGACTGAGGAACGAGGGACGGTAATGAACACACAGTCATTCATCAGCCATCCATGGCACTGCTCCCATTCAGATACAGATACCCACTGAGACACAAAGCCCCAGCTGCCTCAAGTGGCAGACTTAACACACAACATTGGGCACCAATGCAACACAGCTCCATTTAGCCCCTTTAAAAAAAAACGCCCCAAAGTGCCTCTCTATACATCCCGCTGCACGGCTGCACGCACAATGGACAGAAGTGGATTCATCGTGTGTTTAAAAGGAGAGAAATAACCTTGATTACCACCATGTTGACGGAGCCAAACGCCTTTCAGATACGGAGTTTGATTTCTATGGTACTACTTTCTAACAAATCACCCTTTTATAAAGTGTTTAATGGTTAATAAATCACTTTCTAAAGCTTTACAGATCAGTTATTAATCTAAATCACTTTTGGGTTGCTAGGTTGTGAAAGAAAAGTGTTTATCCTCCAACAGGACACGTGTCTTTTTTAACTCTGTCAATTTTGAGGAAATGCGTTTATTTGCTGTCTAGCCAAGAGTTAGATGAGAAGATTGATGCCACTCTCATGTCTGCACAGTCAATATGAAGCATTGACAGCGCAGCATAAAAGGCTGGAAACAGGGGAGAAAAGCTAGCATTGCTCTCTCTGAAGGTAACAAAATCCCACCTACCAGCACCTCTAAGGCTCATTAATATCTCTTTCATTTAATCTGTACAAAAATAAAATGTGAGAAATGTTTACGGGGATTTTTTTTGCAAAGAGCAGCGACTTTTTTGTATGATTAATTTGCACATTAATATATTTTTGAACTGTTTTTTGTCAAGACTTTCACACAGAATGCAAATATTATGTGGGGAAAAAGAGACATTTTATTTCAAAACAAGGTCGGTTCTATGATTTTGCACCGTGAATAAAGGCATCAACCAGTCACGTTGTGTGTAACGGGCTGAGTTGAGACTATATTCGTGAAACAACAACATGGAGTTCATAGTCCGAGCCGAGACGCCAAACTTCATTACTCCTTTCAACCTTGAAAAAGCCAGCGCAGACCAGATCCACTCCTTCTGTTCTTACCCTTCACAATAAAAGCCTGAGAGATTCGCAGGCAAGCAGTTCGCATTTTCGTGTTGTTTATTCGTCATGCGCCCGGCGTTTAAAGGCCTTTACTGTACAACTTCATCAATCTTCCCATCTAACACTTATTAACATGTGTAACTGCAGACTTTATTGCTTATTAGAACAAGTATTCATTAATCGATTACCAATATTTATAACTGCATTATCACCAAATAGACTAATTTTGGTAATCAATGAATCACTTAAGTTGTTTATCTTGCAACGATACTTGATCGTGGCTACTCTAATGTGAGCATTTGTTGCATTTGTCTGTGTTATATCAATATAAATTGAATTAAATTGTTTTTTTGGACAAAAGAAGAGGTCATTTTGGGCTTTTTGTGAGATTGTGATTTGCATTTTTACTTTTTCTGACATTTTATGGACTAAACAGTTAACCGATTCATTGGGAAAACAACCAAACAGTTTTGCTGACAGTGAAATTAATCGTCAGTTGCAGCCCAGATTGATTGATTTACATACCCGTATTAAAGCCATTAGTTAGACCCTATAAACCCTTCAAAAGAGGTCACTCATCATGAAGTAGTATCAACCCTTCTTCCACTAAACTCTGCCCACACAGATGCTGTTGGAAGAAGAGTAAAAGAGTCTGTAGCACGTATGATGTTGGTGATTGTGCATCAGGGCTTTTCAGACTATAAAAGCGTGGGAGAGTGAGTATCACCTACATCAATGAGGAGAGAAAAAAACTGAGGATGTGTCAAAGTTAAAATGAATCACGGGCCAATTCCCAAAAAAACCAACAACTCCCCCTGGCTTTTTGGACAGTGAATAATGGAGTTGTGTAAAAAAATTCTCATATTAGCCCACTTTGGAGTTCCTCGTGACTCTGGGTGAAGTCAGCAGTTGTGCGGCGCTCCACGACTGCGTGGAAGGAGAAGCTCCCGAGCTGAACAAACCAATTACACCCCTGGCAAGGCCGTGGCACCGCACTGCATCATCCCCACGGAGACGCCGCTGTCACATTGCATGGCATTACTGTGGCTCAGTGGACCCGGGACTGATGAGCCGTGAGGCCTGGCATGTGTGAGGGCTACTTAGCCCACACACAGTGAAGGAGAGACTGTGCTACATACCATTAAGTGTTGACTCTCCTTTATTAAAGAGGCAGTGTTGCTAAAACAAAGGCCTGCCCCGGTCAGCACAACACTCAATTGTCGAGGCATGTGACTCATATTTGATTGCAGTGAGTGTTAAAGCTGAAGGGCT
Organism: Sebastiscus albofasciatus; assembly: GCA_916701655.1. NCBI lineage: Eukaryota > Metazoa > Chordata > Actinopteri > Perciformes > Sebastidae > Sebastiscus > Sebastiscus albofasciatus. Next base: position 27,834 of record CAKAOI010049213.1, read on the forward strand.
GGGCTGCTTTTGGCCCCGTGACTCTCCCTGGGAGCTGAGGCAGACCTCCAGGACTGAGAAGCATTTAAACATTCCTCCCAGGGCTCGAACGCAGCCCATTAGCATCACATGCTAACATGCCAATAGACACAGAGGAAGGCACACAGCAGCAGCTCCTCTCAGCGCCGACGTGCTGACATGGGAAAATAAGAACAATTCATGCGTTTCCTCGAGTGCCTCTCAGGGAAGTTTATTTTGACAAGCCTTAAAGTGAAAATACAGGATTAACCCTTTAACACTTTGGCATTGATAAGCAGCATATAAACATTGAAGATTTATACTATAAAGCACTATAATGTAAGCAGATATAAGTGTTTATTAATGTACACGTAGACAACTATAACTCCTCCTTTGGCGAAGCATCGTAACTGTAGTCTGCTGTATAAGCAGATAGTAAATGACATTATAGTAAAACGTTTGTAATGATATAAAATGTGTCTTCATAGGAGATGATGATATTGACATTAATGCAACATATAAACACTTGAAATGTACTTATATCTGCTTACAGGCACATTATAGTGTTTCTAAAGACCCATTT
>CAKAOI010049215.1:0-21447 GCA_916701655.1 Sebastiscus albofasciatus
AAAAATAAAGTCTGAAAAAAAAGTCTGAAAAGAAAATCTGAAAAAAAAAGTCTGGAAAAAAAAGTCTGAAAAAAAAGTCTGAAAAAAAAGTCTTGAAAAAAAAGTCTGAAAAATAAAATCAGGAAAAAGTCTGAAAGAAGTCTGAAAAAAATGTTTGAAAAAAAGTCTGAAAAATAAAGTCTGAAAAATGTTTGAAAAGAAAAGTCTGAAAAATAAAGTTTGGAAAGTTTCTGAAAAAAAAGTCTAAAGTCTGAAAAATAAAGTCAAGAACATTTCTGAAAAATGTTTGAAAAAAATGTCTGAAATATGTTCGAAAGAAAGTCTGAAAAAAGTATAAAAAAAAGTCTTTTCAAACATTTTTCAAACTTTTTTTTTCCAGACTTTTTTTTCAGACTTTTTTTTCAGACTTTTTTCAGACTTTCTTTTTGAACGTATTTATAAATATATTGTCATTTTAGTTGTATATTATTTTCTTTGTAATTTTTACAATATGTCTGAGATAAGATGTTGATATTCCCAATTTTGACTTTAAGTGCAAAATAAAAGTAAAGAAACCCTTCACTTTTCCTACTATTCTACTAGTAGTTCTACTATATACTACTTAAAATACAGAGGTCTTTTAAATGGATTAGATTAGACCCTAGATGACTGCAGTACAGACAGCGAAGCGAACACACACCTTCTGAGATGTTTTAGAGTAATTGTACAAAAATATATTTGGTTATAATTAATACACAATCTGAATAATTCAGAATCATTTTAGGCTATTATTTTAATTTGATTGTAACATTTATGTTTTCATTTCAATTTAGCCAATTCCCAATAGTCTAATCCCGTATATATTATAGATATGCATATTGTTGTTCATTTTGACTGTAGATATTAAAGTATTCAGGCAAAAGAACTTTGCTTTGTGTTTGGCGACGCGCCTCGGGCCTATTCGTGTAATTCAGAAAGAATTTCTGTGAGCAGTAATAAAATAAATAGTCTTAAAGCAGGTAAAGCTGCAGCTCCTCCGGACCGTATATGGACACAAATACTGAAGGTGAGGAAAGTAGAGCCACGGATAAATGAACAGAAACGAAACATGGAGCATTTAGAGGGAGAATGAAGGTGGCTGCTCTCGTTAAACAATAATGGGACAGATTATGGCACCTTTTTAAAGGATATTATTGGGTACACAAAACTAGGTGTTTTTCAGATGTGACACGTTGTACAAAAACCTCATGTGTTACGTTATGTTACCCCTAAATGGACATAAAGCCTCTTTGTAAAGGAAAGAGGAGCAGACTGAGTTTCCAGCACTCATTCACTGTCTGAGGAGAGTTTTGACTTAAACTGGAAAAGTATGTTGAAGTCATTTAATGTGAGTTATAGCTATAGAGATATTCTGACATGCTGTCCTGCCCTCTAGAGGAATAACGTATCCCATAAATGAGAGGTTCTCCAACTTTTTGGGGCCAAGGACTCCTTAAAGGGGAGAAAATGTTCTAAGTATCACTTCATAATCGTAACATAGATTAAGCATAATGCTCACTACCGTTTTTACTCTTACATGCCACTGGAACTATTTGTTTTTTAAAACTTTTCAACCTAAATATTTGTTTATTAGTATTATTAATTTTTATTCTATTCTTTTTTTATTATTATTTTATTTCAATTTTGAATGCTGATGTTGTTTTTGTGTGTTCGTCTCTAAGCTCAACTACTTTTTATTACATTTTTAGAAATATTTAAATTTAAATATTACAATACTTTATATTTAAATTGATAAACTATTGTAATTACAAACTGTAAATTGCATATATGTAAACAACCTAGAAAAAAGGGGAAAAAAGTATAAAAAAATATATAAATAAATATATATTTATTTACATATATTTATAAATAATAAATAAATAATAATAATAAATAATTTATATATATTTATAAATATAGAATATTTATAAATATATAATATAATATAATAAATATATCTATATTTATATATTATAGATATTATATAATGTAATGAAACAATCAGTGCTTAAACTAACCTTTTATCAATTAGCAATAAATAGACATTTCCTGGATGCCCTTTAATCATTATAAAGTAATAAGGAAGTGCATCATGTGACTGCAATTAACCATATAATAAATTTAAATGACTGAACATATCTGAAATTCACTCCATTTTATTTTAGATGGAACAAATATAATATAGCATATATGTGTATATATATATATATATATATTACACGTCGCTTTAGTGATGTAGTAGTAGTAGTTGAACTAGTAATAGTTAGTGGATTATAGTAGTAGATCAGGCAGCAGCAATAGAAAGGTAGTAATTGAGCATTATGTAGTCGTGCCAATAGTATCTATTGTAGTACTAGTTTAACTTGCTATAGCAGTAGAAACAGCAGCAGTATCTTAGTGATAGTAATACCAGTAGTAGTGTTGTATTGTTGAGTGAATTGTTCTGGTTTGCCTCGGTAACCGTGTGTTTCCACAGCGGATACTTGGCTAAACTATCTGTCTATATAATGTTAATTGTTCCATCTGCTGAGGTTTAGTGTCCTAAACGCCTCGCAGGGGCCAAACACATCTATCGGCGGCTCCCTCGACTCAGCTTTAGTACCGATATAAAAGCTCAGATTAGATGTTTATGTCCTCGCCCAGATGGCGTGTGTGTGTTTTTTAAGTGCGACTCAATCAGCCTGATCTGACCCAGAGATCACACTTGATATGTTGAATGTGTTTCTCCCCCGACGGAGTTTCATTTATTATAGATAAGATGTGTTTACTGCATGTGTAATTAGAATTTTAACCACCTTTCACTCTGACGTGAGCCGTGAATACTCATCTGTGTGGCTTCACCTCCTTACCGAGACCATCGGTTCCATCTTAGTGTTTAATGTGTACACGCCGCATTGTGTTACAGATGACGAGTGTCGTCTGACCACATTAGCGTGGCTCGCCTCCATCTGCTGGAGCCGGGCCGTTCTGAATTGGACTCTGAATTATTGGCGGCATCTGTAAATTTGTAAATCTGTAAACGGAAGCCAGCTGTTAAATATGTCAACATTTGGATTGGCCATTTTTAGTGGATTGTTTCCATTGGAGAGTAAAACTGAAGAGCATAATTAAAATCAGAAATGTCTTGTTAACAGCGACACCTGTGGCCGTTAAGTCAACTAAAGTCAGCGTCCTGTTGCTCGCGCTTGTGCTCGTTCTACATAGACATGAACGAGCATCGCTCAACACAGTGAGGAGACACACGTCAGCTAAAAGCACAACATCACTCTATATTTCAGCTGCTTGGCAGTAATGTTAGCTGACCAGACCAAGGTCTCTCCATGAATCAATGCTGATCCTAGTGTTGGCTTTTCCTGCCTCGGCCTTCCGACCGCGGCCGGAGGGAACGGGGGAGACACCGGAGTTTTGGTCGGAGACGATAACGTGTCCACAGGTTGCGTTCTTTCCACACTTCGCATTCATTGTCTATGTAAGCAGCCGTGCAATGCATTCTGGTAGCGTGGCGGCATGCATTCAAGAAACGAAGCGTCACGATGCCTGCTCCTTATTTGCATAAAGTTGAGGTTTAGTCTACTTTATGCAAATCACGGGCGTCCGACGCGACTCGCCGCCTCTCCAAACTCCCAAGAAACTTTTAACATAAACGTTGTCGATCCAAAATAAAGACAGATTCAGCAACTGCATGGATTATTTCTCACCTCAAATTTTTTCAGAGACACATTTCGGTGAACTATTTTCATGAAATAAGAGAAGAAAGTTTCCAAAAGAACCTCCGTGTTATTTCCGGTTTGAAAGCTGGGAGCAGCAGCCCACGGAGGGAAAGCGTTCGTCCAATCAGGAGCCGAGTTCCTTGTTTCTAGTGACAGCCTTAGAAGTGTCCATTGCTGGGAAGCGGTCCCCTCGTGATGAAAAACGCCCCTGTGGACACGTACCATTACTCGCTCCAGAGCCCCGTCACTTCACAAGACACGGGAAACCTCTGTTGGTCTGGAGGAGCTGCAGCAGTTATTTCTGCACAAACGTCCACTGAACATTCACTAGATATTCTCAGAGCTACTAACTCTTCTGCAGTGTGGAGTGAGCAGCATGCACGTGAGAGTGGAATGAGAGAGCGAGAAGGAGCGAGGTGCGTGAGTGAAGACAGGCAGATGAGCAGAGGAGCAGAGACTATGGCCCTGGCGACCAAAGCTACGGTCTCCCACATGTCTTGAGAGTTGACACTGTTTTGCAAGACGGACTTCACTAGATAGAACTTTGCGGTTTCGGTGCTTCCGTGGAGTCTGAACAGCGTAGCCACATGCGAGCGTGCATGGGACACCGACACGATGATTTCTAGAAGTGTAAGAAGTTACAATCAGTCCCTTTTAATCTAGAATATGTTTTTTTCTACCCAAGATAAAACGAAGAAGCCATTTAATCTTTGAAAGAACCCACTTTGGTGAATAAATATCACAATAAAATACAAAAATTCACACACATGACGAAGCTGGCCAGCGTCATACATGTTTTAATAAAGTTAGTGAGTCATACAGAACCAGTTTGGACCACAACTACAGAGAGAGCAGAGCTACGGTGAGGAAACGGCTCCAGGTCTCGTAAAAGAGGAAGAGATCAGCAGACACAACGAGGGATGCACCGCCACCGATCCGACTTCTTCAGCCCCGATGCCGATACCCGGGCTTTGGGTATCGGCTGATACGAGTACCAATCCAGTTATACCAGTGTTTAATTAACGGAAGTGACTGGGATCATTCTTTGATGTGTAAAGCAACATCAGGCTGGACTTGAATGTTGCTTTAATGACTTTGTAAAACAAAAAAAACAACAAATAAATACACAGATTTTAAATTTAGTGACTTATTTATTATTAAAATAATAAATCGTACACTTGCAAAATTCTTAAAAACATCTTGAAAATGAACAAGGAAGTACAAATCAGGTGTTAAAGCTTTTCAATGCTGCAACAAATCAAAATTTAAAATTTGCCCCCGTTGTCACCGATATCCGACCCGGTATCGGTGCATCCCCTTCGACACAACTACTAACAACTAGCAGTGCAATAATCATTATTTTAAACACAGTAAAGCAGCATTTAACATCCTGCATGTGAGAGTTATAAATGGCACTATGAATACAATGTACAAAAATAATATTTACTGACATAAAACAGTACATTAATGATGAATACAGAGAACAACCCAGCTGGTCAGAGTGGATTATTGCTGCACCCTTTGGTGTGACGTAGCTCTTCTGTACACAGCACACAATATTTTGGCTTGGAGGTAAGTTGTCGGGTTTACGACGATACAAATCCCTCCACAAACCTGACAAATCTGTACAACCGCCTTCTCTCGGTAACGTGCACTTAACTCCCGACCGCACCAGCAGGTTGCGGTCGTACCGGGAGTCTCTTGAATGTGTCGGACTGTATGAGTGATCCATAAGCTCAGTCTACTTTCCCTGGATAAGTTAAGGATACAAAACCTTTACAGTACTCTGATATCTCTAGTAAAGTATTCAAGTACCTGAGAGCAGCGTCACATTGTCCTTTAGTCGTCAGGAACTAAAGGGGTTTGGTGTTTAACCATTGAGGTTTGCAGATACACAGCACCGGTAACATTTGACGAGTACTTGAACGCACCAAAGAAGTCTAGTTCCCTTGAGATTCCTGGCTGGCTGTAAACATGTTAAGGCTTTAGTGATTTTCTCCTCACAGTAAATGAGCCCAGAGTGGATTGTCTGCTGCTGCTGTCGATGTGAAAACTGGTGATCAGCAGTTGATTCCTTATCATACCTTGATAATAACGTCACAAAACCTGAAGGAGGGGGCAAACTAACGACATTCACTTCAAAACTAAGACAGAAACTGTCAGAAACTTAGTGCTTAAAAGAGAAAATGTTCCATTACAGTCCCTGTAATCAACATATATTAAGTATAAATAGCAATTGGACTATAATACACAATGTTTGGGGGGAATTAAGGTAGCTTGATCTCGTCTGGGAGGGGAAATTAAGGCTGAAATATATAAAATACAGCAGTGGCCGGCTCCCACCACAGGAGGGCACTGTGACACCGTCAACACTGCTTCACTCATTGACTCTCAAGTGTCCCATAATTGAACCATGAGGCACATTTTGGACCAATAACGGAAGAGTTTCATTGAAAATGGTAAAAATTGACGTTAAAATCTGGACAGGAAAGAGTTTATTTTAGCTCTCAGCAAACAGTATTTTGCTAAAATTCATATTTTGGAAGGAAACCTTTAATTTAATAATTAATAACCAAACAAAGCACCAATACTTTGAAACCATATTTAACCTTCAAGTGTTAAAAACAGCATAGCACGCCGCCTATTCCGTCCTCACATGTCTAACCGGTTGGTCGGCGGGTGGCCGACGTCCAGTCTCCTCTGTGCAGAGCCTCTTTTTCTTGCAGCCGGCGCGGCGCCGACGACGCATCCCAGCGTGCCGGGCGTCTGGAAGAAAGCCTTAGAGGACTTTGGCGTGGTTTCTTTCGGAGTATGAGGAGTCTGTGGAGGGAGAGAGGGACGTGAGATTGGAGAATTAGAACACTAGACCACGGGGAAAAAGTTGAATCAAACACTTCTAGGGACTTTTATTTTGGAAAATATCAAAATTAATACGGTAAAAATGTTTTCTTTTCAGCATGTACGCAGTCAGAGATGTCCTGAAGTCAAATATATCAGTCATTATTTATTAATTATTTAAGAATAAAGACATTTCTTTCACAAATTAGTGTTATTTACCTTTTAATTTATAAGGGTAATCCAATCAATCTTATTTCCATATATCTATTTTGTGCATACAGTTCCCTTTAACACCTTATTTTGAAAACTGGACGTAGTCACATGTGTCTACTTCGTATAACTTCTCCAAGTCCGTCTCTAGCTCTCCCGTCAGCTCCGTTCTCTTTATACATCCATGGTCAGTTCAAAGGTTATTCATAATAGCACTTAAGTGCTTTACAAGGCAGACTTAAAAATAATAAAGGGTAGAATCCAACGCCAGATACACGCACATCTCCACATATATTTACTAGGGCTTTTTATTTGTTCAAAATGAACCTTAAAGGGAGATTTGTTAAGTATTTAATCCTCTTATCAACATGGGAGTGGACAAATATGCTGCTTTATGCAAATGCATGTATATATTTATTATTGTAAATCAATTAACAACACAAAACAATGACAGATATTGTCCAGAAACCCTCACAGGTACTGCATTACAACAACAGCTGTCAGTGTGTCAGTGTGCTGACTTGACTATGACTTGACCCAAACTGCATGTGATGATCATAAAGTGGGCATGTCTGTAAAGGGGAGACTCGTGGGTACCCAGAGAACCCATTCACATTCACTGATCTGGAGGTCAGAGGTCAAGGGACACCTTTGAAAATGACAGTGGCAGTTTTTTCATCGCCAAAATCGAGCGCAAGTTTGAAGCGTTATTTAACCTCCTTTGCGAAAAGCTAGTACGACATGGTTGGTACCGATGGATTCCTTAGGTTTTCTAGTTTCGTATGATACCAGTATCTTTAATCTAGCTTCAAAACTGACCCTTGAAATCACAAGATCCGTTAATATGTTAAAGAAATTATTAGAAACTATTCCTGTGACTTCCTGTAAATTCTTTGAAGGCCTGACCACGGCCTTTTGTCACCGCCTCCTGCTGCCGCCGCCTGGTCTCGTCCTCTTTCCAGGCGAGGCGCAGTTCATCTCCAACGAGCCTAATCTAGTAAACAACACCTGGACCTTTTCATGATGGTACCACTCAGCCCATATTAAAAGTGAAAAAGAGCGGACACCCCCTCGTTCTGCCTCGTTACAACACGGCCGTTGACTCGTCTCATTGTTTCTAATGCTGCATTAATTAGCCGTCCGGCGCCTCAGCAGGTCGTCTAAAAGCCGCTCTGTTTGAGCGGAGCAACGCCGGCAGCCGATGTGAAGAACATTAATCCCTATTCAACAACTTGGAGATTAATCAACTTGAGACTGAGTGTCTAAATGAGTAAATGAGGGGGAAAGCTTCCACAAAACAGATGCCGCGCTTGCTCTCACGTCAAGCTGCGTTGTGGCATTTTGCAAGCGCCTGGTACCAGAAAGGTCATGTGTCATTATGAAGGCAAATGATGTCGGCGTTAATGCGGTTTGTAGAGCAGAGAGATGTGTGTGGGAGGGCTGCGATAGTTCTTACCAGCGGTTCAAGTGGGTTGATGCTGATAGTCTGACGTGGTCCTGAGGGTGAATGAGGAGTAACCGACCCGTACAGCCGGCTCTGTTCTGGAGGGGATGGCGATGGAGCCGGGGACCTGCTGATCTCCGATGCCGCCGCCAGGCCGTACGGCGCCGCCCCCACCATGAAGTGGGTGTGTGGTGACATCACAGCTGGCAGGCTGAAGCTCAGTTTGTTGTGGGCCTCGGGGCCTTGCTGTTGTAGACCACCGGCCACCAGCGGGTAGTGGGAGAGGGCCGCGGACGGCAGCAGGACGTACGGCAGCGCCAGGGTGGGAACACCGCTGGGAGGAAGTGCGAGACCGGCCGGTGACTGGCTGGCAGAGAGGAGGAAGTTGAGGCTATTCAGACCTGGAGAAAACAGAGAGAGTTGTTACCTAAAACCATCCTATTGATGACAAATGACTTTACAACTTTAATGTGAGAGTTGATTAGTGTTACGTCTTTGTAAAGATTGCCAACACGTTAAAAACCCGAGAACAAATCCCAGCTTTGGCGAGTCTTCATGAAACTGTACATTTTATTGCATTTTTGCAGGTCGGGGCTGTATGGATCAGTCAATTCCACCTTCCTATTGTTTCTTTATTTATTTATCTTTGTATTAATTCCCTTATTTATTTACTCTTCTGTTTAATTTGATTTATTTTTGTATTTTTTAAAAATTTATTTTTAAAAGGTGTTAATTTATTTATTTTTTTATTGAATTTTCTTATATTTTATATTTATTTTTATTGTATTTATTTATTTTTGTATTAATTCCCTTATTTATTTACTCTTCTGTAAAATTGTATTTATTTGTTTTATTAATTTTTAAATTAATTCATTTATTTTGCATTTATTTTTTAACTTAATTTTCTTATATTTTATATTTATTTTTAAATGTGTGTATTTATTTATTTTTGTATTTATGCATTTATTTATTCTGCACAATTTTCCCTTTGCATTTCACCCCTTTTATTTCCCCAAATACATATATTTATTTCTGTATTCTGTACTGTGGGTCATTGGCCAAAAATAAATAAATAAATTTAAAAATGAATTAAATTAAATACATGAATAAATAAAAGGGAATTTAAACAGAAGAGCAAATAAATAAGGGAATTAATAGAAAGATATATAAATAAATAGAAATATCAAATTGTCACATTTTATCAATTAATTAATGGCTACATTTATTTTTAATTAGATTTTTTTTGTTGCATTTAATGACATTTATTTATCGAGTCATTTATTTATTTATTTATTTTGGCAGGTTCCATCCGGTATTTAACTCTAATTGCGTGTACTGCTTCATGAGGTTGCACAAATACACACTTCTCGAGTCAAGCTAACAGTTCAACCATCCTTGCGTGAAGCGTAGTTTTGTTGCGTCTCTTACCTGCGTTGTTGGGTACGTAGAGGTAGTGTGATGGTTGGACGGGCTCGCTGCTGCTGCTGCTGCTGCTGCTGCTGCTGTTGCCGCCTAGACTCTCATCGAGCAGCCGCTCTCTGGAGAGGCCTGCTGGGCGACTGGGAGAGGTCCTGGTGTTACCCGTCTGAGAACAGTCTGCTGCTTCACCGCGAGGTTCAGCTCTCATCTGGAAGGGAAGCAAACACGGGAGATTAATTAACCCTCACCAGCTGATTTAAGTCTACAATCCATCTCAAATGAATATTTTACCTCTTAATGAGTGAACTAAAATCACTGCAGTTGATTAACACTTAGTTTAACTTCTGCCGAGTCATTTTCCTGATGAAAAGTGCAGCGTTTATCATCGAACTCTCTTAATCCACCGTTCTAAAACACCACCTTATCATGACAAATGGGACTTTTTTCAATTACTAGGATTGTGGCCTGATTAATAGCTCTGGGTTTTCCAATCCTAATATCCTATACGTTACTAATATGAGTCTTTAATTAGACCAGGAATGAGTTCTCCTCCTCAGTGAGTATTTCAGATTCTCAATTCAAAAGGATCTTTTAATTGTGAAAAGAAGAAAAGACGTATCACTGCACTGAACAAAAACTAATTCTACTACGAGCTGAACCAAACGAGAACAGCCACCAACAATATGAAACACATCTCACCTCGTCACATTCCTCTAACCCAGACGTTCCCTTCTTCTTCGCCACCGTCTCCTCCTCTTCCCGTTCTTCCCTCCTTCTCTTCCTCCCCTCCTCAGACTCCAACCGGGGCGACCTCTGACCTTCGGGCACCTGGTCAGATGTATCCGGCACCCTGTACAGCATGACCACCGACGGCTGGGACAGGCTGGGAAGGTAGGCCAAGCAGTGGCGAGAAGAGGAGGAGGAGGAGGAGGAAGTGAAGAGGTGCTCTGGGTGGAGGGATGGCGCCAGCAGGGCGGGATGGGTGGAGGACGGAGCCAGTGGGACGTTGCTGCAGGCGGGACGGTTACTGCAGGGAAACGACAATTGATTAGACATTAGAAGTAGAGCTTTAATACTCAGCAGTGTTTCTAGTCCCCCCCCAAAACATCAAACCGTCGATACGTCATCCAGAGTCGGCTCTCATGACCACAAAACCGGCGGCCTTGACTTTTTGCGAAGTACCCGTATGAGCCACCTCCCAGCTATGAACCTCCACCTCTCACCCTGTGGGCTGCCTCTGCCTCTGCTGCACAGCTTCGTGTTGAAAATATTCCTTTTCAACACACACTTCTACGCCCTTCTTCTATTATTTCTCTCCCTCTAAAAACACTTAACAGCCACGGTCCTGAGTTCGCTGTGGTTTGGCCACAAGCAGGCCAACCATAGAAATAACAAGTTCCTGTGTGTGCTGTATCTACGGGGCCAAACTATTCATATCCACTGGGGCACGTTTAGCCTGAAGCTACGAACACATCAGCCAATGCAAACACTAGCAGTGTGTGACTGTGAGATATTACGTATGAGACTCCTTCAGTGAACGGGGAGCCTTGGCATCTTATAACTATCTTATAACTGGGTCATTGCAATAGCTTTTAATGCTGAATGTGACAATTGGGGCTGTCAATCGATGATCAAAAGGACGCCGAAATAACTACATAATGATGTTGATTTGTAAAAAGTCTGACTTCATGCTTTGTCGGGTCAGTCTGCAAGACGACACGCAAACAACTTTTAGATTTCGTGTTTTCTGAATGGAGTTTGGATGGATCAGTGCCAGGCTATGCAGCTGCTCCATCAACACGCAAGATAAAGTCATCTTGGCATAAATACGGCAGCGACGTTCTTGTTTATACCATAGATATCTGTGTTTTATAACGTAGCTCTGGGTGACCACAGACAGATACTATATTCCTTTCCTCCATTTCTGAAACAACAACGTCAGGAGGAGAATCTCAACGCTGATAGGCTGATAAGCGACACAGCGTCACGCAAATCTCTCGCTCGAGGTGGAATATTTCAATTCCCGCATCATTCGCATCACCGGGCGTGGATTTGCGTTGACTTCGTACGTGATCGCACTGTGTGGAAGGTTTGCTTTGCTCTTGTTGTGAACACATCATTAGTATTAACTCACTCTGAGCTGTTTCCAAACTGCAGTCGACACACTGCATTGTTGCTCGTCGTCTTTTTGGAATAATCCACCGGCTGGTTTGGCAGACCTGCAGGCGGCGTGAGGGAAGAAAACAATTCATCAGACAAGAATATCAAAATGTTCTGTTCTCATAAACTTCTGTTTGGCTGATTCAAACGTAGACCAGAAACCTGAGCGTCTCGTACCTGTGAGGTCTCGCCGTGGACTACTGGGTGCAGAGTTGACCAGCCGCTGGACGGCCACAGAGGTCGGCGTGATGTTGAAAGAGGCGTGCCGAGCCATTTTGGCTCTTCTGAGGTCCTGGCCTGCCATTGGCTGCGTGGCTTCAGGCAGAGCGACAGCCGGCGTGTTCACAGTATTTCCTACAGCTGATGATGGATAAGGAGTGGGTTAGTCAATAAATCTGACACTCTTTTATCCAAAATGTCGTACAGATGACAATTCTTACCAGCATTTCCTGAGCTTTTGAACTCAACGGGGCCGAGCCACTTGAAGGCCGGCTTCCTGCCTCTCTCCTCACGGACGTGGACCTTCTTTATGAGGCCCAGGCTGGTCAGCACATTTGCGATGTCGTACAGTCGCCGCACCTTAGCTGAAGATGCAGGGATGACGTTTAGTTGTTTTGATAAAGGATTTGTATAAGAGGACGTATTTCTTTTGTACGTTTCTTACTTTTGTACTTGCTGTGACTCGACGAGTCCTGGCTCTCCTCGATGAGGATCTTCGCCGCCGCGTCCAGAGTGACCGTCTGAGTTTTGGACACCAGGAACAGCATGACGAACTTCTGGCTCATGATGCGCAGGGATTTGTCTTTCCTGTTGCCACCAGCTACAAAATAACAGAGAAATGTGCAAGTGTGTCAGATTACTGCAGTCACAGACAGGACTCTACATGAAGTAAGACAACAGGACCTTTATTAATCACAGCAGCATCGAGGAGTAATCACCTGAGATGCCTAGAGGGGCCGTTTGGATTATTTGAATTGCTGTTGTTTGAGGTACTTCTCCATAGTCAGTGTATTACCTATGGTAGATGATGTGCGCTTCCAGGTTGGAGAAACAGACAGGAGTAGCAGCACCGGAGCAGCAAAACCGATTTAGGCAATGCATTGCGATTTTTTTCTAATCTAATTTTAGGAAAACTGTCATAGTATATAAAGACAAACCATGTGTATGAAATTGGGGACTATGGAGACTAACATCATCTCACATGAATTCAGTTGGACTCATTGGATCCACAAGAGTCTCAGTTTTACAGTGATACTCAATTTATGTAATTCAAGACTGTTTAGGGCCATTTTTAGAATAACACATTTGTACTGCAAAATAACTGCATGTTTTACGCCCCAAACTGCATGTGATCATCATAAAGTGGGCATGTCTGTAAAGGGGAGACTCACGGGTACCCAGAGAACCCATTTACATTCACACATCTTGAGATCAGAGGTCAAGGGACCCGTTTGAAAATGGACATGCTCGTTTTTCCTCTCCAAAATTTAACGTAAGTTTGGAGCATTATTTAGCGTCCTTCACGACATGCAAGTATGACGTGGTTGGTACCAATGGAGCCTGCTACAACCTCCGACAGACAGAATAGCGGCCGGGTCCACAGGCGACTTTTTAAGAGGTCAATTAAAAAATCGATACGGCCTTTTGGAGTATCGACACATAACATAATATCGCGATATCGTGTGTATTGATATTTTCTTATACCCTTAATTTTAGCAACCTAAAAGAAAATCAATTTCAGTTTAAGTGTACGCTATATTTAGAATATTTTCACTGCTTTACCTCGCTGCCAGACAGCCCTACCCAACGGGGAACTGAAGCCGTTATCTATGCTCTCTTCAACGCCACCAGACTCCATTGATAAAAACAGTAGCGTATAGATACGTTTCACTTTCAGTTCAGTTCGCTGTCGGAAAATCTTTTAAATATAACGTACACCTAAACTACTATTGATTTATTTTTTAGGTGGGCCTTTCTTTTAGGTGTCTAAAATCCCTTTTCTGCCGGCCCAGTCCATTGACCTCACACAACCTTACTTCAAAACATCTGGACTATCCCTTTTAAATTCGAGCCGATGCCTTAATAACCCCGTATCAGTTGCGGGCGTGTGGTTCTGCAGCACAACTGTGTTGACAGCTACCGCCTGAGGTTATCCCATTCAACCAACCACAACAAAGCCAGCAGACATGAACCACTGAATAGACATCATGTTCCCTTGTTAACTACTTCTTTGTCACGAGTGTTATTATTATAAAGCCACGCCACCTAGTCAACACAAACACACCCTCTTAAGGAGTGTGCAGGTATGGGGATTGTAATGGAAACCAGGCTCGTGTGGTTTTAGCTGTCGTGTTGGTTTGGTGGAAGCTGCTCCTGTAATCTAAACTCGGGGAGGGAGTTAGTGTAAGAGGCAGAATCCACTGACTCAATGTTGGAGAAACTTTAACTCTTGACAAGCTTTTAATTGTACGTTTTTTATCTCTGAGTTCGTTACCGTTGCCGGCGTCTCCTTCCGCTCCGTCGTCCTCGCGCCCCGGTCCGGCCTCCCTGGTCTCGGCGGGCAGATCCATCTGGAGGTGGTAGCCCTGCTGCCGACCCCTCCGCTGCAGCTCCTCCAGCGTGGCCTCCAGCCGCAGGCGGCCGTACCAGGTGTAGCTGTTCTTGGCTATCCGGCCCACGATCATGAGAGACTCCAGCACGTTGACGATGTCGTAGATGCGACGCCGCTCCACTCCTGACAAGTTCAGTGTGAGAGTAGGGAAATTATTAGGGGTGGGGGAAAAACCGATTCACCTCTGTATCGTGATTTGATTTAATGATTTAGAAATTCATTTTTTAATGCCAGAATCGATATATTCGCTTCATTTGAGTCTATGCATGGCGTCATATCTGTTCCGTATCCGTCAACCAAAACAAACCGCAGTGAGCCGCAACGACAAAGCAGAAAATGTCGGAGGGTCTGCGTGGATATGACCTTCAGCCTCACATGTTAAATCCAGCGTGGTAAACACTACACATCCAGTAAAGGATGGAAACACTTTGGGTTTCACACATTGACAGGAAAAGCAGAGCTAGACAGAGCAGAGCTGAAGCTGCATGCTAACTCTCTCATGGACAGGAAACATTATTGTATTGCAGTAATGTTGCGATTGAGCCGGCCGTCGCTCTCGTCTCCGTGGTCAAATGGGCCGACGCTACGACTGTAGAGCACCCAGATACTGACATTTATGTTAAATGCATTCAAACTAACGCCTGACAATGACTGATATATTTGACTTCAGGACATCTCTGACTACATACATGCTGAAAATCAAACATTTTTACTGTATTAATTCAGATATTTTCCAAAGTAAAAGTCCCTAGAAGTGTCTAGTGTTAAAACAGTTAACAGAAATAGCAATAAATCATAATATTGAATCGGCACCCAAGTATCGTGATAGTATCGAATCGGGGGATTGGTGTATTAGATTGGAGAAATGACCTGCTCGTTATTGGAAAACATGCTCACATTTAAATAAAAACTCACCAAATGTTCAGCATTTTGATTAAAACGAATATAAAAACTAAAGAGCCTTGCTCCAAATGCAGCTGTTTGTATGAAAAACAAGCCTCCATCGCAACCGTTTCCTAAATTCAATAACATAAAAACTTTATGATGCTCATTAAACAGACATTAGCTGCTTCCCTTATCTTCTGCCTCCCATGAGCTGTTTATAACAGCAGCAGCGAAGGCAGCGGCTGGGAAGAGTCCAAACTCTCTTTTTCCCTCCCTGTTACTGGCTCTTACCAAGACTGGTCGCCACCTCATCCAGAGAGATCCAGATGGGGCTGTGTAGCGGCGGATAATCGGGGTAGAGGGCCAGGAACTTCTGGCACAGCAGACCCAGACTCTTCTGCTTCCTGCTCGGCTTTTTGTCGGCGTCGTCTTCTTCGTCCGCGGCTTCAAACTGGAGACAGATAAACGCAGAAAGAGAGAAATTAAACATTTATTTCAGTCTACTAATTAAGACTTTTAGGGGACTTCATCAGGGTTAAAGTGTGATCCTTTCTTTAGCATGCACATTAACACACATCTCAGCTCAGAGCATTAAATTGCTTTCCTGTAACACGGCTTCAAGGGCACACACACTTTGGAAAAGAATTCAACCCTGCGATCCCGATAAGGAAAACCTTCACACGTCGGATTTAAGAAATAATCGTATCACAAAAGCTCAGCGGTTTAGACTCCAGCTGCCACTTTATACATAATAATATGACTTTATCTACTCGGCAGAACTGAGTGATTGTATTTGTGCTTTTGAAAACTCACTATCATGGCAGTTCAGCTGCTAATGTTGAGTAAAGTGAGAAGGAAGTGTTTACTTCCTGGACTTTTAAGGTGGAGCTTCTGGGTTCCTCTGAGAGCATTATTTCCATGATTAAACAATAACTTTAATCTAATTGATTTCTCTCCTGCAGACATAAAGAATAAGACATTTTTAGACTTTAACTGAGAACTTGTAGACGAATCTGGCGACCGCTTTGTGTTCCACGATCTAGCGGCGCCGTCATTACTGCGGTGGCGAGTTGTAGTGACTCTACTGTCTGCTAACGGTGTTAACCGGTGACTTTCAGCCGTAAGCGTCAATTGGTTGCTCGTAGTAACTTGTGTAAATGGTCGGCGTAGATTATAAACACAGAGGAGTGTTTCTGAATTCTGTGTTTTAGGATTGAAGCAGCTGCACGGTGGTGCAGTGGTTAGCACTGGCGCCTCACAGCTAGAGGGTTGCAGGTTCGAATCTGACTTGGGGCCCTTCTGTGTGGAGTTTGCATGTTTTCTCCGGGTACTCTGGTTTCCTCCCACAGTCCAAAGACAAGCATGTTAGATTAATTGTTGACTCTAAATTTCCCATAGGTGTGAATGTGAGCGTGAATGGTTGTCTGTCTCTATGTGTCAGCCCTGCGATGGACTGGCGACCTGTCCAGGGTGTACCCCGCCCAATGTCGGCTGGGATCGGCTCCAGCCCCCCCGCGACCCCTAACGGGATAAGCGGTTGCAGATGAGAGAGAGAGGATTGAAGCATATTTAGTCATCAGAAGAAGTGTCTAATCATGTGGTGGATGAATAAAATGTCAACTATTCATAGAAAAATATTAACAAATTTGATGAATATCAATGAATTAGATGTCATACAACGTTGCACTACTTTTTATCGAGCTTCAATACAGCTATAAAAAAATTCCATTCCGTCTTTTAGTAAAATAAAGTGCTGTAAATGTAGCTGTTTTTGAAAGACTATCAGGTGACCCCTTCTCCAACGTTTGCCCTCGACAGGTCAGACATTAAGCCTGCCAGGTGATGCATCGGCGAGCCTCTCGGCTCACGTCTTTAAGCAGCGAGGCAATGCCGATTTGCCTAAAATCAGGGTTAAAGTTGTGCAGTGTGAACTACACTAGTCGTCTGAATGTGCTTTTGGTGAAACGCCGATACAGAGCAGAGAAGAGAGGCAGCGTGCCCGTAGATTAAACCAAAACGTAGCAGTTTTTCTGTTAGTCGGCTTAGGTGCTGTTATAAAAACACCTATAACGATAGAGAAAACCCTGATTTTCATAAATTGCATCAACATTTTGGCAAATTCAACGACATTCCGCGTTTTACAGCCATTTTTATCAACTGATTCCGCGATTCCATCCGTGTTTTCCTCAAGTTAGGCAGCTGAGAACTGCTCAGGTTCTTCCTGTACTCCTAGACATCGTTGTTAAAAGTAATGTTACAAAGAAAGTAAAGGTAAAAGTAGAAAACTGTACACTTCTTGGGACAGCTTGCATTCAAACGTGTGCGTATTGTAGGGAGATACCACCACAGTAATGGCAACTTGGTTACTTCTGGTATTTCCCCAGATTCATTTATAATCAAACATCTTATTGACTGTTAGAGACCGTTTGAAACCCCATGTGTTTTTTGACAATATAGTTTAGCCCTTAGTCTCTTCAGGTGCTAAAATTTCACACACCTGACAAGAGTCGTCCACCTCTGTATCCTCCACCACAGCATCTGGACTCGCTGGCTTGTCCTTCTCGTTCTCTATGGGCCTGAACAGAACCTTCTTCATCTCTCTGTCCCGGATGTCGGGGCTCGCGGCGCTGATCAGCATCTTCAGATTGGCGGTGGGCGTCCAGGGCTCGGCCAGCGCCGTGTGTTTGATGGGGGTGATGTGGGCCAGGTCGGGGGCGCCGCCTTTTCTGTTCATCAGCAAGACGGGGACGGGGGACTCGGCAGATTTCAGCGGCGTGGATCTTCTCCTCTCTGTGCAGATGTTTTCCTGCAATGGAGACAATAAATGTTTAGTTAAAGCTGCAGAAATGGAGCAAATATATCCTGACAGTAGTACAAGAGACAGGCAATCAGAAAAAAATCATGTGTCTCTGTGTCCTCTGGTGCTCCTAACGGCATCTGCAAGATTTCACAGACCGGAGGAAAACAGCCAATCAGAGCCGAGCTGGAGCCTTGCCGTCTCTGAGCAGCTGTCAATCACTCGCAAACTCCGATCAAACTACGCAGCGCTGATCAAATATGAATATAAAACCATGTAAAGGGTCTAAATATTGTATATTTGTGACATCACAAATGGACAGAAATCCTAACGGCTTGTTTCAAACGCATAATTTCTGTATACGAGCTGTGTGTATTACTCCGTATATTGAGCATTTAACAGTATTTATATAGCACTTAACCCTGCTTTATAATATAAAAGACATGAAAATCTCACTTTTTACAATATGGGACCTTTTTAAAAGCATTTTTTCCCACTCTAATCCACAAACTACTTCCCCACTTCCTCTCATAGAAACTTATCCCATATCTATTTACCTTATCTAACTGTTTAGATGCCACCACATCACTCCAAAACATCTGTCTCTGATCATCCTGATGCTGCAGCCCTCCCCCAGTTTTATCCTATCAAACCTGTTACACTGCTCGGACCCCACCTAAACCTTACCTTTTGTTCACTTTGGCCCCCATCTTCCTCCTCCTCTTCTTCCTCTTCCTCCTCCACAGTGTAACTTTTCCTAGGACTTGTGAGGTCTTTCAGTGCCAGACATTCAACTTCCATCTGCAGTGCAATAAAGTTAACATGCATATTAGAAAAAAACATTTAATGCATTACCTGACTAACATCTTATAATGAGTGAATGAATGCATGGTGCAAAGTGAGTCATCTAGCATTAAGACACTCACACAGAGTGGTCAGCCTGAATTTGGGCGCAAAGACCACCAGCTAATAATTAGCCTCTAGCAGAGCTACTAGTATTTCAGCTTTACTTTAACACTTTATTGCTATAATAACACAACATAAACCTACATGCATTACAGCAGATATAGCAGGTTTAATGTGTTATAACATGACATTAGTGTTGCAGAGTTTGAGAGAGGAGAATATGACTTAATGACACATTGAACATATGGAAGACAACACATCTGGAGGGAAAACTCACCTTTATCTCACCTTTCTCTGCTCTTAAATGACTTGAAATGTACCAATATAGCTCCGTGTGTCTTCAGACTAACATATCCACTAAGTTTCCCTCTTTAAAACAGCCTGTCCCTCCTCCTGTCCTCTGTCTTCTGTCCTCTGCTGTCCTCTGTGGAGACATCACCCGCTCAAGCTTGTTTTCTGGCGCTCTCCTGCATCTGGGTCGCTCCAGCCAATCAGCGGCCGTGGCGAGTGTACACGACATTCGTCTCCAGCCAATCAGCGTTGCTGTGGTCGGCTTCTAAACCAATGAGCGTGGAGAACGGACACGCCCACACCCCGCCGCGGCTACAGAGGAGTTGTGTTGGCGGGGCAACCGGCGCCCTCTGTCCAAGAGGAGAGTTTAACAAAAAAGAGAGAGGTCTCACTCTGCAGATATTTCTAGTACAGCACCAGAACGCTGTGTCATAATGCAGTTTTATGTAGTTTATTTGGAACAGCTGATGCATAAACAAGGAGCACTGTTGAAATCAGAAGTTAAAATTTACATGAGGAAGCAATTCCCAATCATTGTTAACCATTAAGGCTATTATTATTATCTATTTATTATTATTATTATTATTATATTAATATTATTATTGTTATTATATAATAATAATAATTATTATTATTATTGTTAATAATAATAATAACCATTTAGGCTATTTCAGGCAGAAATGGAGCTTGATATAATTTTTTATTGATATAATTAATTTATTATTTATATTTTTTTACCCAACATCTTTCCAATACAGCGTGAAAGTTAATATGAGTAAAGTTAATGTTTGCTTTTTTGGGTGATTAGCAAGTAAGGGAGACACAGGAAGGCGTAATATTATGAGAATAAAGTCATATAAAGTAGTAATTTTACTTATATTTATTTTTCTTTCTTTCTCGCAAAGTTATGACTTTCTTCTCACAATGTTACGACTTTTTTGCTCGTAAAGTTATGACTTTATTCTCGTAATATTACGACTTTTTTTCTGTAAATCTCATCTCTTTTTTCCCCTCAATGTGGCCCTAATACTCCGTCGTACATTTGTATTTTGGCCCTCACTGCATTAGAATTATATATTTTATACTTGGATTATAAACTGTGTTACCTTCATCAAATGTTTTGCGGGTCCAGACAGATTTTTTTGTTGCCTTAAATGTCTCTTTTGATAGTAAAGGTTGCTGACCCTTAATCTAGTTGAAACACAAAATACAAGTATGAACCTGAAAATGAGCACGATATGGGACCTTTAATATGCTAAACCTGTTCACTTTTGAACACAATAAATGTATTCTGAATAAAAACAAAGGGAGCAATTATTTGTAACTGCCATACATACTGTAGGTATAACCATACTACTAATAACATCTGGGTTTATTTCTTTTTCCACTGATTTATTTTCCCAAAGGAGTGACTCCTCGTCTTCATAGACGATCTTTGCTCCTCCTCCTCCCTACAGTGACAACCAGCGTCCAGCAGCTCTGCACCTAGAAACCCCTCTATTAATACCTCTAACCTAATCACAGGGCTTTGTCTGACTATAATTAGCTCTGCGGTGGAAACAGACAGATGGGAGGGACAACACTAGTGGCGCTAATATCACCTGGAACACAGCGCGAAAAGTTGAGGAGGGGAGGGATGGAGGGAGGGTGCAGACAGACGGACAGACAGGGTGCAGACAGACAGGGTGCAGCCCTGCATGCAAAGAGTCTGTCTGAGGAGGACCAGCCCAGTTTCTTACATAATAGCCCCCAATACACAGAATCTGCCGCCAAACTATTCAAATCAGGGCCAGTGAAGAAGGAGGGAAACAATCAAACTACAATAAATCTGTGACTCATTGGTCCCAGACTATTACTACACATCTACATTAAAGGTCCCATATTGTAAAAAGTGAGATTTTCATGTCTTTTATATTATAAAGCAGGTTTACGTGCTATAAAAATACTGTTAAACTATCAAAATACACACAGCCCCATATTCAGAAACTGTGCGTTTGAAACAAGCCGTTAGGATTTCTGTCCATTTGTGATGTCACAAATATACAACTTTTAGACAAATTACACGGTTTTAAAAGTAAACATTCTTAAATGTGTCCCAGTTCATTTCCTGTTGCAGTGTATGTAAATAACATCAGCTGACAGGAAGTAATCATTGACC
>CAKAOI010049216.1:11731-59147 GCA_916701655.1 Sebastiscus albofasciatus
ACGCATGAAGAAATAAAAGTAAAACAATGATCCCATTTGTAATGATTATTTTCAATAATATAGGGCTCCAGTAGCTCAGATGCATTTCATGAAAGCACTGGTTTGAATTCAGAGCTTCCTGTTGGCCAAAAGAGACACAGTCAGGCTGTTCTCATACACCCTTTGTAGCTATATACCTAAACTTCTAAAGTACTGCACTGGGATTCGTATGTATCCCACAGAATGTATGTAATCCACGTAATTGTGAATCAGGAAGTATAAAGAGCGAATTCCGTGTATGGAGGAATTTGGGGTGGATGGATGGGTCAAAAAACACCGAACTTTCAGCCAGGAGACTGATGTTCATATCCAAATGTGAAACCAGAAGTCAACATTCATTTATTTTAATTTACGTTGGTAACATAAATTACGTAACAAGCATACTTATTTTAAGCCAAACCATGATGTTTTACTGAACATAACAAAGCTGTTTTGTTGCATTTTGGTTTTGTTTCAATTTACAACGTCAACCACGTGTTTAAAACTGCGACCGTAATCCGTGAAAAAATACATACAAAACATAGAATGCAGTTTTGTTGTATGGGAACGTAATTTTGTAGGAGATAGGATTGGACAAGGTGCTTTATTTGTCCTGTAACTTCAGTACTGAAGTAATGCCACTTCCTAAATTATTTTAATCCAGACCATGATCTTTTCCTGAACCTAAATAGTTTTATTGCATCAACCTAACCAAGTAGTTTTTCATGAAGAAGTTTATTTTGAAAAGACTGGAGAAGATATTGACATGTGCGTCACGTGTTGCTGGACATTCGTAGGAAAACGTACAGAAAATGAGAATTAACTTTTCGCAAGATATCATACGCACCATTGTATGAGGATACGTTGAAAGTTATCTTTGACCTAACTGCTTGGCTTTGCACCTGCACGTTCATCACATCTTCAAAAGGAAGGTGCAGCAGTGCATTGTGGTGTAAAACACCGGCTCGAGTCGAACTGGCTCTTTGAGGGATAATACCAAGTGAAGGAGAGGGCAGGGGAAATATTTCATACACACATGAGTGCACTCGCACTTACTTTTTCACTTACTTATGTAAAACTTTCTTTTCTTCTCTTCCTCTTTTTACGCCTCTCAGCCCCTTCTGTCCTCAACCGTCTCTCTCTAGTGCTTTACTACAAACACATTTATACTTTATCTCTGTCCTCTTTACTTACTCTCACCGTCACCGCTCCTCTTCCTCTTTCCTCCCTCTCTCATCTCTCATCTGTGTCTGTCTAATGCCTTGCCAATCAGAGCAGCACCATCAGCATACTGAGAGCGTTCCTAGAGAGACAGGAGGGAGACGAGACAAGACAGATCCAGGGAGACGCAGAAGACACGAGGAGGCAGAGGACATCTGGAGCCTGGTTGCTAATTCATTCACAGATGATAAATGAGCCATTTTGTGCTTGCTAATGGGCAAGAGAAGTGGAGACAAACAATAAATGGATTTACTAAAATACATGTCTCTGCCCTCTGGGACATTAACGCCCAGAATTGAGTTTAAAAATCGGTAAGTGATTGAGGTGAATCAGAGTGATTCAGGTACGAGTTAGATGGTTGTCAAGGAAGAGTTCAACATTTTGAGAAACGTGTTTGTGTAAATGGACTACATTTATATTGTGCTTTTATCCAGAGCACTTGACATTTTTGCTTCTCATTCACACACACCAAAAGCAGCAAGCTATCATGCAAAGGCTGGCCTAACCATCGGGAGCAATTTGGGTGTTACCAGGTCTGCGGTTTTCCCACGGAATTGGGCTATTTTTAAAAGAGCTGTTGATTTTCTTGTCCGCTGGTTTGGTAGACCTATTATGCATCCAGATTACATAAACAAAAATCCATATTTTAAATGAAATTATATATTTATACCCAAATCTTACCAAACTCACTCCAGATAAGCACGTACTCACATGGACATGGGACAAATCGCATGTGTACATACACATACACAACATGCCTAATGCTCTGTGTTGAGAATTAACAGGATAAGGTGTATCAGTTGAAATAGGGTAAACAAAAATGCTAAGAGTAAATACATAGCCAATTTCACCAGGTATCTTCTATATGATAGAAATACAAAGATTAGCAAAATTATGCTTCAGTTGAAATAAGGCATTGATTAGTCTGAAGTAAACGCACAAAGTAAAAACAGTACATTCAGGTTGGAGGGAAAAGGGAATTGAAAGCATCAGGTTAGACTGTGCGCCAGTGCGATGATTTACACATTCTCAGAGCTATATTTTATTTATGATAATAAACTAATTACACAAGACCATTTTACGACCTAGGTGAAAGAAGTGTTTAGAGAAAATTGCTTTTATTGCTGGCACGCTGGTGTTACTTTGTAGATATTACAATACATTTGCCAATGACAGCAATGCTGTTGGACTTTAAAAGCAGTGTATATGGTTTGGCAGGGGCATATTTTGAGTTCTGGTATTGAGCTTGTTTTGGGAATGGTTTTGATTGGCCATTGGGGCTGGCTTTGTCACACAGCCCTGGCAACCCTGAGTGTCTTGCTCAAAGACACCTTGACATGTGAACAGGAGGAGCCGGGGATGCCGGGGATCGAACTGCCATCCCTGCAATTAATGGACAACCTGTCTCCACCTCCTGAGCCTCAGACACCCGACACTAATTTGTATTCTTGGGGGAAACAGTTAGCCTGGCTCTGTCCAAACTCCAAAAATCTCCCCTACCAGCACCACTAAAGCTGACTTATTAACACATTGTATATTGTTTTTTTATTCTGTACATTACCGAACAGTAATGTAAAAACAACAATTTGTGTTTTTTCAAGAGTTACATGCTATAATAACTACATATAGAACCTAATGTTATGTCTTCACAATGGGGTTAGCAGGAAACCAGCTACAGTATAAAGAAGTAGATGGATATAAACTGTTGTCAAGAAATACTGTAGTTTAACCATACAACACCCCTAAAACCACAATGGTCTAAAAGGCTAGGCATTTCCCTCTGCCTCCAGTCTTTTTGTCAAGCTTAGCTATTGCGTCCCGACACTTATACTTGGAAGGAATAGGTCAACATTTTGGGAAATATACATATTCACTTAAACCTAAAAAAGAAAGTGAATAAGCCTATTTGTTAAAGGTAGAACTATTCCTTAAATTAGAGGACCTTTTAAATTCATCTCTTGTACATGAAAAATAACTGGGTTCATAGGATTTCAGTTTTGACTCACTGCACTGATGGCTCCGATTGAGTTAAGAGATGTGGTTCAAAAGCTGCAGAAATCGTCTCAGCTTCCCAGCGTGACCTGTTTCATTTTAATGTCGCTACATTCCTCCACATGGTGAAATCTTCCCTTTTCAATGCGGTGGAGTTGCAGTTGTAAAGAGCGAGAAACTGTAAGGAATGAATAACCAACCTGTGGCCCGTGTCACGCTGTCTCGCCTCAGCGGATGGTAATGAAAAATATGCCCTGCATCGTAATCACTGGTGACCCTCACGCTAAGACGTGATTGGTTCCTCTCTGGCCCCCTGGGTGTCCTCTGAGCAAGGTCCTGACCGGCCACTAGTCCGTACCTGATGAGAATATTCATGACCGTGTATGTTTGAAAGCTAGGAGGCTTACATTGATTTGTCTAAAATAACCCGGGGTGCTGCTACCAGGCGTGGAAGCCAGGATGAAGTGGAGATATCTGATGAATGGGACTTCTGTGTGTATGTGTGTGTGTTTTATTTCAGCCAGGATAAACTGACTTGACTTGCATTTGTTTAACCTGCTAACACTGTAACTCAAACAGACAGACAGACAAATAGAGTTCAGGTATGAGGTGTGTGCTACAGTTTCAGCGCAAATCTGTTTCGACCAAGATGACCTTCAAAGCATCACGGTATTGGTAATATAACAAGACCATGCTGCTGAAGTGATCTGTGTAAACAGAGCCATATGGTTCTGCACACCTCCTCTTTCTGTCAGCCTGTCGATGCCCGTGTGAATCCACCCCTACTCATTTAATAAGCTTATGTTTTTCCATTGTTCTGAATGGTGGCAAAGGACAAGCTGGTATGGTAATACCACGCCACCTGTGTGATGGGAAGGTTAATCATTTGGAGGAAAACACTCACAGCTCATTTTATCCATTTGGTTTGCTTTGTAATATCTGTTTATTGGTGGATTCAAGCATAATCGTGCTCTGTATGCGTGCTAATGGGAGGAAATCCATGCTGGAATATAAGTGTCCATAAATGTGTTTGAATCCATCACTGTGTATTTATAATATTTATTAAAGCACCCATTAATATTTCATGTTGAATATGGGTCATGGTCATATTTTAAAGATGCTGTGTTATTTATCTCTCTTCTAATAAACATAATAGGGAGGCACATTATTCACATTTTCCGGAGTTAAACGCGGCACCGCTGTTATGAAATTCCCACAGCCATTACTGCATTTGTTGTGCTGTGATGAATACAAATGCACTGTGCCTGGTACCCATGGAGATGCTGTGAACCATAGTGCAAATTGCACGTCTAAATTATATTTGAATGTGTAAATCTCTCTGGGCTCAGAACGTGGTATTCTCAGGGTACTTCCTGTACTGCAACTTTCTCACTCTGGAGGCAACTAGAACCACCAATTATCTGTGGATTAGTGTTAAAACTAAAAACACCTGATCCATATAACGCCAGTCTTTAAAGCTGCATTAATCCATATTTTGGGGGGGGGGGATCTTTCCTCATGAGACATTTTGATCAATCAAAACTTGGTATTTATCCATAAGATTAACTTTATTTTCAAATTGTGGCTCTTGCATTGTCAATGTTGTATTTTCAGATTGTTCAGCTGCCCCATAAGTGGCAAACAATAAATAAATACACAAATAAATGCACTCACAGTCTGTTTCTTTGTCCCTCCTCTCCAGCCACATTCACTTTATTGCCATT
The DNA here is from genome assembly GCA_916701655.1 of Sebastiscus albofasciatus. Taxonomy (NCBI): domain Eukaryota; kingdom Metazoa; phylum Chordata; class Actinopteri; order Perciformes; family Sebastidae; genus Sebastiscus; species Sebastiscus albofasciatus. The sequence continues at coordinate 16,687 of CAKAOI010049216.1, forward strand.
TTCCATCCATCCACCAGATGTCCTCGGACTTTCCCTACTTTTTCCATCACCTGTGTGCCCCACCCATCTACACACCTGTTCCCACTTCCCTCGTCTACTCTGTAGTTGTCTAGCCTTCCCCGCCTACCTCCTCACCTGCATCTCATTCCCACACCAGCCTCTCACTACATATACCAGCCCAGGTCCATTAATTTCCTCCCAGACCATCAAAGTTGCCAAGTGCTTCATGCCTTTGGTTTCAAGCCACTGAAACCCGAACCTGTCCCCAACTCGGACCCCGAGTACCTTCCTGCCTGTCTGTCTGTACTTTCCTCTGCTCCGTTCCTACTATCCCGTGGACTTTTTTCTAATTCTATCTTTTCTTTTGTGAATAAATCCCTGAAATGTTTACCTCAATGTGTCTGCATTGGAATCCTTCCCTCATTGCCATGTGCACACCAGCCATGACAAATGCAGCTTTAAATAAAAGGTTTGAAACGATTTTCTTTGCTTATTTTAACCTCAGTGATTGGTCAGGCTTCATATTTACTTGCTACCAGTGTGTGAAATACAGGGATTGACACTTGAGACCCCCTGAAAGCCTCAACAGCAAAATTTGAATCTTCAATAGTCACAAAAAATGTTGTTTAAAAGTCTACTATATCCATCATTCTTCATTTTAAATTGTTAAAAATGTAATATAGTATGGTGTTTCTTTTTCTTATATTGCCGTTGAATACTCGGTTGTTACTGGTAAGGCCTTCTTCCATGGGTGGCGCTGTTGCAAATGTTGTGTATAGAAGACAGACATTACATTACCCCATAAAACGTTGAAAAGCAGTGGATTTTTTTTTCCGGCTTCGACATCATGGTTACACTCTTAAACAATACAGACTCAGTACGCATCAAGTGGGGGAAATATGTCAAAGACAAGTCATTAATTGCTAACTTTAGATTCCCTTCTAAAAAGCTGAATCAGAATAACAATGAAAACGTAGCGGAGACACCCGGAGCTACACCGGTGCCTCTGCTAGCACATGCACAGAATAGTTCGGGGCTCTTTTCCTGCCCAGTCGCTCCCCAAAACCAGGTCAGGTTGAGGCTGAGAGATTCTCTCTGGGAGACGGAGGTTATGCAGCGGCTGCTAGTATAAGTGACCTGTAAGACTTCAGCATAACACTGGAGCACTAGGTAGGGAGAACTCACTGACGGCCACTGGGCATTCTGCACACTGCTTGCTCCCATTGTTTCATACAACAGTAATGACTGCTCAGTATCTCCACTTGGTGTTACCCACAGTTGCATCAGATGTCACCATCGGTAATTTTGAGCAAGTATGTGTCATGTGGACTTAAGATTGACACCAAATGAAGTGAAGAAGTTTGTGTTTAAGGGTGAGGTTGGCAGATTTTTGTAGTACCATCCTGAATGATGATATTAAGCTAAACACCCAACATCTCAACAGTCAATATTTATTTATGTCAAAGGCAGAATCATTTCTTACTCACACACACACACACATCGCTAATATTCTCACACATCATTAACTCCTGGTTATGTTTACAGTTTGTAGGAGAAATCTAATTGAAATGGATTGAGAGAGAGAGAAGAGACAGACGAAGAGACAGCAATGACAAATCTTGTAACTTTCTGTTTGGTCTTAGTGAGATCTGTGACTTTCACAAGCTCATAGCTGTGCCTTCCAGAGGATGAACAAAGATGTGTTTAGATGTAACGTAAGTCCCGGAAGATGCCTGCCTTTCCTCTGGCAAATGTGTCAAAAAACAGCCAGGATGCGATCCCGGGAAGCCGAGTGCCACACAAAAGTTTAAATTATCATTATAATTTGTATTTTCTTCCATATATTCATGTAAATTGTGATTCAGATGTATTAAAAACTGGTTGGGTATCACGAAAGGGTGCACGCAAACAGAATACCATGCTTCACTCACTCAATTTTCTGGACGCCTCAAATGCAAATGAGTGTATTTGATCTAGTAGCTGTTGTTCAGAAGACGTTGTAGAGGCGAGGAGATTGGCTACTGAGGTTGATAATTTAAAAAGGGAGTCTCTTCCCCCTGCTTCCTACATTTATAAGCAACAGAACAAATTTCTCCTCGCAAGAAATTATCTGAGCTGGCAGACAGACAGACGAGTAATGTCTGGTAGTTAAAAGGGAAAGCAACTGTGCTTCGGTTCAATGTGTGTCAGAACAAGATGGTGGTGGCTTTCTGCGAGCCTCCATTACAGGGCTTTACTAATCCAAACATGCAAATCTGTGTCTAAAAAGTGTCCTTTGTGCATAATCCTAACACAATTTCTAAAGGATTAGAATGGGGTAAGAAGAAAAGGACTGGTTTCCAATACAGTATCAGCAACATACTGTAGCACTTATAGCTTAACACACTGTAACAGCTGATAATTTATCTTTAAATGTATGATGTTGATATAAACTCAAAGATATGGCATGAGAAAAACATTTTTTTCCAAACATTATTTTAACTACTCAAGTGTGCCAAACAGGTTCTAATTTGTAAAAAAACAGCCCAGTTTCACCAAATGGTGTATGAATGACTTGGCAATTTAAAGTAATTTTGCGTGCAATAACAACACCATTGTGTCATTTCACGCCTGTAATCTGTACTGACTGTAATGTAAACGCATTCGCAAATTTCTACAGCTACAATAACTGTTTATACATGTGCAAATATATATCTCTGTGCACTAAACGTTTCCACACATGCTGAAATTATTTCTATAAAATTGTATCACTAGGGTTGTAATGATTCACTCGATTCATTCAATATGAATCGATCTAAATGTACCATGAACCATTCAGATCTAAAGTCAAGAATCGGTTGGCTGAAGCTTTGCTGCTATTTCTGCACGGCGTATCCATCCACACACCATAGACCATCTCCACTCTTGTAAATGGTCAACAACTCCTGCATTGTAACGTTAGCGTAGCGTTGCTTGCGAGGAAAACAACATGTCCGATAATGTCATTGCCGACAAGGTTTACAGTGCACCATCAAATCTAAAATCTAAAGTTTGGAAGACATTAAGATTTTATAAGAATGAAGGAAAATTGGATAAAAGTCTGTCCATTTGCAAGGTCTGTAGGACAGCAATCCAGTACAGAGGTAGGACAACAAATCTTAACACTCGCTGGTGAGACGGCAAGGGGAAATCTATGCAGACAACAAGGGTGCCAGCACAGTTACAGCTAGCACAAGCAAAGGTCAAAGGTCAAATGTCAACTTTATTAAGCTAGAACAAGCAAGACAAAGACACAAATATTACACACTTTTTCCAGCCACAACTCGGCGAAGTTTAAGGTAATCATCTTTACAGCCCGTTTTATTGCTAAGGACTTTTTGCAAATTCACACATTCAGATACTTTCATTCAATTTTTGTCAAAATATTAATGATCCTTGTTTGCTTATATAGCTGTGTCTCTGTTACCATGTGTGTGTGAGGCCCTCTCTGGGCTGCTGCAGGACAGACAGTTCACATCCATCCTTTCCCTGGCCACGAAGGTGCTGTAGGGACTTTGGCACTAGATGTGGCTTAACAGGGTCTGCATAATGATGGCAGTAGTCCTCCATTCCAGAAACACAAACAGCCTCACTGTGTGTGTGTGTAAAATCTGTAGTAGGGGTGACAGGTCCGACAAAAGTGTGGATTTTGGGGTCACCTTGCAGCAAACATGAGTCCCTGGCACACTTATCTTTCTCTCCACTGTCTACGGTCCCCTGTGTCCGCACTACTGCTTCCATTTTAAACAGGAGAGCCTCAACATGTCCAGGACTATGCTACTCCAGACATACATGTGCAACGTGTACTTGAACTGAGAATCGCCCATGGCTTAAGCAGAGGTTCATTGAGGCGTTGAGAGTGAATTAGTTCATAAAAAATTCACATTAACAGCTAATCACCACTACAGCAACTAGTCCAAAACAGTGCAGAAACAACAGCAACAACATCAGTGTTTTGGCTGGAAAGCACACTTATTGAAAGTAAACAACTTAACCAGAGACAAGCTGTAATGACTAAATGTGATGCAGTGTTGGCCTTGGTAAAATAAGTTGTTTTGTTTGTTGTTGTTGTTTGTTTGGAGTTTCGAGTGGTCACACAGAGAGATGTGTGTGTGCATTTTTGGTCGTTGACTCTGAAAATCGGCAGGTCCTGCACCCATCCATTTGTACAACTCGTTTGCACGAAAAGGCGTATGAATGACACGATAATGTGCAATCCATTTCCTTGCAATAACAACGCTTTTCTTGCGTTTGGCATGTCATTTGTACATCATGTAGTAGAGAGTAGTGTAGTGTAGAAAGAGATCGGTGTTTGAGACCGGTGTTTTGTTTTGTAAGTTACATTATTGACGTTTGTCACGTGTTTTTTAGTGACGTTCATGACGTGTTTTCCGTACTTGTGTAACATTGTTTCCATACGCATTTTACTTAGTTATTTTAACCCCAACCATAATGTTTTTCCTAAACCTAACTAAGTGGTTTTGTTGCCTAAACCTAACTGCGGATGTTACCGAAGTTTTGTTGTATGGCGTACAAATGACACACAAAAAGCCTAAAATGCGTTATCGTAACACATGGAATGTCCTTAAAATGTTGTGCTATTCGTACGCTTTCCTATGAGATCACGTTAAGAAAAACACTTAACTTTAACAAATTATAATTTTGTATTTTCACAATGATTTTAGCTGTTAGCATACGGAAAATGGTGGTTAATAAGTTCAAGAATTCTGCAAGGAATTCTGCATTGAGTTTTCACTTGAACTGTGTCAGTGTGGCTGATGATTTTCAAACAGCAGTGCGTCTGATTGCAGGGAACAACATGAGATTGCCCGCCCTCATCAATACTTCAGGACTGTTTAAAAAACATGCTGCAGCCTTGATTTAAACACCGAGTGCAACAGGCATCATTCGTGACTGAGTGTGAGTGTCTGTAAAGTAAGGCAAGGCTTGGGAAGTTTAATTATATAGCACATTTCATACATAAAAGCAATTCAAGTGATTTACATAATGCATTAAAACACAAGAAATACCCGATTTACCTGTTTTGACGTTGTTTTGACATTTCTGATTATGTGAGAAACACCATAACACCGAATACAAGTAGCACCACATGCTCTTGAATTTAGTTTTATTGGCATCTTGAATCCCTCTCATGCCAACCCCTTCTCCCAAAAAACAACTAGTGAGAGGAGTGTACAAAGTGTTTCAAAACTGAAGGCCAGGGTTTACATCCATTTTCATCAGTTTCAATATTTGAATATTTAACCCTAACCACAACCAAATGGTTTCACTCGCCTAAACATAACCATAAACACTGCCTGTGGGGAAACCAGTTGTTCACACAGCTGCACTTGAGATTTAATAAATATGAACTGGCACGCAGCCTCACAGTGTGCACGATTCACTTTTGATTTTGATATATGGGTCCTGTTTTCGTCAGCACCTGGGAAGGTAATCTTGTGAATGTGATGCAGGAAGCAATCTTACTTTGTTGATAGCCATAAATACCACAATCGTGCTTTAGAGGATACTATTAGGTTTGAAAAATGTTCAGTATGAATATATGTTCTGAATTAATGTTTTGTCAGTATATTGATGAAAAAAGGCATTATTACATATTCCCCAAAACATGTAGCTCAGTAAAACTTCACACGTTGAACTGCATTTCCATCCTATTCTTCCCAGTGAGCAACCTCCGGGTCTGATAAGTGAAGCCAATGCTGAGGTGCCTTAAATGTGCATTCTTTCTAATAGCCAGGAGGGGGCGACTCCTCTGGTTGCAAAAAGAAGTCTATGAGAAAATGGCCCTACTTCTCACTTGAGTTATTACCTCAGTAAATATTGTAAACATGAGTTTATGGTCTCAATTACTAGTTTCAAGTCTTCTTCAATACAGCATGATGTTCATTTAGTAAATTATGGTCCCATTTAGAGTCAAATAGACTATAAAGCAGGAAATGCTTTAGGGCGTGGCTACCTTGAGATTGACAGAATAAAAGTATGGCTTTCCTTAAAAAAAATGATCATGATTTTGAATAAATCATTTAAAATATTTTGACGGGTCTGAAATTAATGTTTTGTCTATTGCTATGGAAGATATCTGACGTTCGGTTCCTACTTCTGACCAGGCTTGTGAGCCAATAGTATGATAGCGTTGGTATCACGTGGTATCTCTGTGTCGTCAACAATCAAGTTGCCAGTTAGTGTGGAAAAAAACTGAGTTTGACGGTAAGTGCCTGGCAACGACTTGTTGTGAAGCAAATGCAATGGAACGGAGGAGGGAGAATGCGACATCTAGTGGTTGAATGTTGTAAATGTTATCAATAGCACCTTTAATTATAACATTATCGGTCGCTTAAAAATGTCTTATTCAGCGTTCGTTTGTACTTAGCTCCACCCTCTCGTGTCACTTCTGGTTGGAAAAAGCCAAGATGGTGACGGCCGAAATGCCAAACTTGAGGCTTCAATACACAAACCAATGGGTGATATCACGGTGACTACGTCCACTTCTTATATACAGTCTATGATTCCTCCTAATACATATTGATAATGTTTAAACAAAAGGCTTCATCGTGTGAGTTGAACGTCCTACAAGAAGTGAAAAAATCCATATTCATTGTCATTGACAAATGTATTCAATAACACTGATATTTTTAAAGAGAGATGTAAGACAACAAACTGCCCTCTTTAGTGAGCGTTCAAATCTGTGTGTGATTCAGTATGATTTGTTCAGACAATCATTTATTGCCCTGAGAGTGTTAGGGGTTGTAAGGAAGGTGCATGTGTGAGTGTCGGAGAGTGCCAATGCCACCGCGGTATGAACAGACACGTTGCAATATGTTCGGGAGAATACCTTGCAGAGAGCGCAGCAGACAACAGTTCATTATTGTATGATTACCATATGCTCGTGAGACTGTGGGTTCAAACCTGGTTCAGATCCAGCTGGTGATTCATGTCCCATCTCATTCCATCTTCTCTCACTCCTCTGTGTGCTGTGTACAGTACACTGCCTATTAATCAGAGATGTCTTTAATTAAAGAAACGCGGCATCTTTAAAGCTTCTAAATTGTTTAGGATGAACGATGACGAGAAATATCTTCTCTCAGTCAGCGTTGGTCATCTCTGGACTAGATTCAGAGTTGATGATGGACTCCTGCCAGTTTGTAGCAGGTGATGTCAGATCGAGTAACTCCTTTCTGTTAGAAGGACGAGAGGAAAACAAGAGGCCATCTGTGCTTGTGAAGCTTTAGAAGGAAGTGAACACGAGCCTACAAATCTAACTTGTGTACGTGTGTGTGAGTGCATCCCGTGTATTTGCTTAACTGCCAGTGATTTGCAGATAAAAGCCTTACGGAGATGTGCAGTCACTAAAAGATTAACAGCGTGTCAGTGTCATATGATTCAAATTTCTCTGCATTATAAATGCAAGGATGAGTTTAAAAATACACAAGACTGAATTATTCAGCCACTCCCCTCACACTCTGAGAGGCTTTTTGACTTGATGCTGCACAGCCACAGCGAGTAATGTGGCAAATACCCGAGGAAACCATCAGTGACGAAAGATATTGGAGGTGAAATGTTTGATGTGAAACTGCGTTTATGTTCAAGAACTGCAAAACCTACGGCGCAATTCAATTCAAAACAGAAAAGGCTGCAATTAGTTTATTAAGAGCAGTGGGATAATTAGGGGGAGATTATACCACCCATGGAGTGTGTAAATAAGGCGATTCATTTGCCTCCATGCAGCTAAACTCACTCTTGTGTGCAATTCTGTCAAAATCACTTCTCAAACTGGTGACTCTTAGAGTGTTTTAATAAAGAAAACTCCCCTGTATACTATCTAGAAATGAATTAATACCATTTTACATTCATCTTTTTTGGATTAGAGCCGCTTCTTGTTAACCAAGAACCACACTCTAAAGGCAAAGTAAAACCTTACAGGAGTTCCTCTCTGTTCATCTGAATCATACATATATGCATGACTCAAAAATATCTAATCTCGATTCATTATACAGTAGGATGCAGCCTAAAATTCACATGGCAAATTGCGATCAGTGGGGAGCATGTCATGCTGGGCTTTAGGTGTGCTGTGATGCACAGAGCCGTGCGTGTACACTGCCACCCAGTGGAAGTGTGCACGACTGCAGGCCTGGATGAGTCATTCTTGCAGCCTGACTGGCTTCATCGGCCCTGCTGCAGAGGGACCCGGGTTGGGTAATAAATTAGTCTCTTTTAACATTCACAACTGATGGAAGGCAATCTCAAGGTCTGTGAAAATGGGGTTGAAAGGACTGTGTAGACGGTGAACGCAGAGTGAAAAAAACAGGAGGGAGGGAGGGGGAGTGACAGAAGGAGTGATGCCGGGATTTGGGGTGCTCTGAAGCAAGAACAAGACTGCGTGAGCCAACAGAGCAGAGCCACAGACAGCAAGCACTAACCAGTCAGAGCAAAAACCACAGCGCTTGTCAATGGGAGAGAGAGAGAGAGAGAGAGAGAGAGAGAGAGAGAGAGAGAGAGAGAGAGGGAGACGTATACAGGTCATCATTTTTTAACTTTGAAAAATACACGCCTGCAACAGTCCTGCATCCACGCACAGAAAAATTGCACCAAAAGAAGTTTATTTTCAGTGGCTCACAAAATTACTGGTTTCAGAAAGTTTATAATTAGACAGAAGTCTGTGTACTTTTTATAAAACCTGGCACTGAACATGGTCCTCAAGGGCAGCAGGCTGTAAAAGGCTGTAAAAGTTTTCAACATCTTTTATTCCCTCTATAACCTTGATGAGTAACATATGTTCGAAAGAGGTCATTGATAGAATTAAAGTTTATGTTTTTAGACTATTTAAAGGGGACCTATTATGCATTTGTGCTTTTTCACTCTCCTTTAGTGTGTTATAGTTTTTTGTGCATGTAAAAGGTCTGCAAAGTTACAAAGCCCAAAGTCCACGCCGAAGGGAGTTACTCTCCCCCACAGAAACACTGCTTCTGAACTGTCTGAAACGCCTCACTTGAAGTCTCTTCCATAATGTGGTGATGTCACCAAGTAACACACTTTGCCTAGTGGCTAGTTTGGCACGCCCTCTAACAAAGCTAGTTTGAGTGGAGTCCAAAGAGCTTGGTTCGGTTGACCAACCACAACAGTGGGCCAGCTGACTATTCAGAGCAGACTGGGGCGGGGGGTAGGAGCTCAAACAGAGCGTTTCAGACAGAGGGTGAAAAGAGGTGCTGCAGTACAGCCGGTATGAGAAAAGTAAAGCATTTTTTTAACATTAAAGCATGTAAACATGTTCTAGTAGAAATCCAAAATACAAGTATCCTCCTGAAAAATAAGCATAATAGGTCCTCTTTAAAATACAATTAGCATGTTAGTATGGAATTTCGGACACAACCAAAGGGATGACTGGACAGGAGTCCATAATGCATAATATTAGTCCATTTATTGCAAGAACAATTTAATGAATTCACATCACATTTGTGTAGTGCGATATCAGTTAATTTGTTATTCAATTATATCAGGAGTTCAATATCTACATTTTAGATTAACCCAATGTCAAAAGCAAAATGAAGTATGTTAGACATGTGATTTATGGACTAAAATAATGAAATAACATCCAGTGTGGAGAGATTTTTCCCTGAGAGGAAGCGTTCAAAACCTTGCAAGAGATGAGAGAAAAAAGGGTAGTGTGGAAGCTGTTACCTTGAACATAGTCCTGAAAGGAAATGTCACAGGTGTTTATCCATTCGCTGAACTCCTCTCTTCCATAACCTGCAGCGAAATTGCCATAAGACCTCTAAATGACTGTAGACTGTAGTCAATTTCCAGACCCAGAGCTCCATGAAGTCAAGTAATACCGCAGTCCAGTCCACCATGAAAAGTATTAAGGCAGGCACTCTATTCATCCGCGGATAAATAGCTCTCCTTGCACTTCTCAAGTTAATCTTCTTACTTATATGTCTTTTGTTGATAAATGTTTCTGCGCCCTCCATTTAATAACACAAGAATAAACACGCGTGTTAGGCACTTTCTTTTCTTTTCAATCACAACCTGAGATGCAATATTCTGTTACATAATTACCATGACAGGTCATTTTAGTCAAGTGAAGCCTGAATGCATTACAGAAAACTTCATGGTGTTATTAAAAATCTGCCATTAAGGGATGATAAATAAGATGTAATAACTGTCATTAATCAAGCTCTCACATGCACCTTTATGTGCTGTGATTTATTTCACATCTAACCTAAATATTGTCATCAATCTAAGTGAAATATAGACAGAAAATAACCAAACGTTACATACACAGAATGGCTTAAATAGGCCATAAATTTAAATTCTCCACCTGTCTAACATCTCACTCTCCTCCCCAGTGTCACTCTCAGGAAATTACATCATTACACCATTTTTAACTAAGCAGCCCCGAGGCACTGAGCTACTTGATCCATCTTCATCAGTCTCCCTCTCTCAGATGTCGTCCAGATCATAAACGTCGTCAGTCTGTACAAACACGCACCGTGAAAGCCGAGGAAACACATCGTGAAGGAGCGGTGACATTGACAAAGTGAGAGTGCGGCCAAAGTGCAATGTAACAGCACGCTGCCACTTATGAAAACACCTGCTCCACACTGTCAGCAACTTAACCTTCTATCACCGAAATCCCCACTGGAGGATTACGTGTGACAGATGTAGGACAGGAGGGGGTCAGGGGGTGGGGGTGACGGGGTGAGGTGGAGGGTGGGGTGACAGAAGAGACTTCATAAGAAAAAGTTTGTTGGAGAGGGATAAAAAAAATAATAGAAAAACAGCTGAAAGAGGCTCAGAAGGAGAGAGAAAGAGAGGCACAACAAACAAGTCAAAGAGAGAAGTAATTAGAAAAGGTGTGAGGAGGGTGTTGAAATGAGAGGCCTCATTAGCTTGTGAAATACAACAACATGTGGGAACCATTTAAAGGGGCAGTGTGTAGGAGCCGGCGCCATCTAGCGATGACCAACTGAAATTTCTCCCGTGTACCAAGTGTGTAGGAGACGGTGGCCGACGCAAAATCATGAATGGCCCCATATAAAGCCAGTGTTTGATTTGTCCTACTGTAGAAACATGGTGGCCGGCTCCGTGAAGAGGACCTGTTCCGTATGTAGATATAAACGGCTCATTTTAGGGTAACGAAAACACAACAATTATTTTCAGGTGATTATACACTAAAGAAAACATACTTATTAATATTATATTCCATTTCTGCCATCCCCTTAAATGCTACTCACTGTTCCTTTAATATCCATCCATCCATTTTATCACTTTTCTGTTGCTAAGCCAGGTTGTCCAGACGTCCCTCTCCCCAGCAACGTTAAATTAGGAAACCACCAAAGTCTTTGGGATACAGGGAACCATGAATGTTTATAGTCTGCTACATTTTGTGCCAATCCTTTTAAGGGATGTTAAGATACATTTCACTGGATAATTGAACATTTTTACCTTCTGGTGCACTACACAAAAAAGTGAATGGCTTCATCCAAAATTGCATGCACTACACACCCATAGGTGTACTATCATTCAACATACTTTTGCGTGAATAAACAGTAGTATGTATCTTTTCAGACACACTGAGCAGTAATTTATGTCGTCACTTCCCAAGAACCTCCTTGCCATTTGGAGACGCGTAACCATGGTAGCCCGTGCCAACCTCATGTGACCAAAACGACGGTTTGTGAGAATCAAAATCTGAATTAATTTAAAATATATATTGCGTCTAGTAAAGTACGTACAGTTAAACTGAAGCGTTATAGATGTTACAGAGCTGTCCGTCAACGTCCGTTATGAATGTTGTCGTCACTACCGCATTGCAATGTGGGATATTTATGTCACCATAGTGTCCAGCGTTATAATATTTTACTAGAAATAGTATGCAATTTGCACACTATTGGTTTCATACTAAGGTGTCGGGCACTAAAAAATGTCATACTGTTTTAGCATGCTAAATACTAAATGTTAGTATGGAATTTCGGACGCAACAAAGGATCACCAAAATCATTAGAATTAGAGCTCGACAGATAAATTGGTGGTCAGGCCAATTTTTACGGACAATATCAGTTTATGCTGTATGTGATTATCATAAAGTGGGCATGTCTGTAAAGAAGAGTTTCGTGGGTACCCATAGAACCCATTTTTAGTCACATATATTGATGTCAGAGGTCAAGGGACCCCTTTGAAAATGGCCATGCCAGTTTTTCATTCAGAGAGTTGTATTAGCCTCCTGACACGCAATGACATAGTTGGTACCAATTCATTCCTTAGGTTTTCCAGTTTCATGTGATACCAGTAGCTTAAGTCTAGCTCTGCAACAGAGCCTTCTACATCCTCTGAAAGACAGTAAAGTCAGCCGAGGTACCAGCGCCCTCGAGGAGTGGAAGAGATTTTAACAAACATGTCTGTTTATGTTTTAATATTATGCAAAAAAAGAAACAGTATTGGCTCTTGTTGTTTTTTTAAGCTCTCGAGTATGGATATTGGCCTCAAAGATATCAGTTGGGCGCTAATTATGATTCATTCTCTGGAAACTTTTAATATCTAAATTAGAATAAATAATTAAAGAAAAATGTTTAAAAAATCCATCCAACATTTGTCAAGATATATCACTCAAAACCAAAAATGTCAACCTCTCATTGGTACAAGAGGAAAAGGCACAAAATTCATTTAGATTCATTCTCTGGAGAACATAAATGTCTGTACTCAATTTCACGGCAATCCATCCTTTGCTGTCATGATATTTTAGTCTGGATCAAAGTGGTGCAGATGGACGACTCACAGACATCATCAAACCCTTTGGCTCAAATAAAAAATCAAACTGCACTTTTTGATCATCTGTGATGCCGATTAGGGGACAAAAACAAAAAAGAGGAAGGTTTCACCTGGGCATTTAGGAGTTAATTCCTTGTCAGCACTGTTGTGGGTTTTGTACAGTATATATAAAGGATGATAAATGTGCTTTTTCACAGTTGAAAGGCGGCTAATGGAGCAGGCAGACTTGTTAGACAAAAGGCACTTTAACAAGGACATGAAAGACACAGAGGACATAGGAGTGTTCCTGAATTAACTCATCCTTCACAAGATGACAGATCTAACATTTAGACTGTGAGAGGTGTGACGCTGTTACATTATTTGCATAAATTGTAATCATCCTACATTTTAAAAGAAGCATTTTCAGTCACTCCATCAAACTCGTGTTCGAGATGGCAAAGCATGAGCACTTATATTGTGATGTATCATTGAAGCAATAAATATACAGATGACAGGACGAGGTAATAGCTGTAGAATATTTAGTCTTCTGGACATGTCATTTTTGTTGGATTTGATGTAGGGTATTAGTTTTTATGGTGCTTTAAGTTTGAATATATAAACAATAAGATACTAAAGGCTTGGTGTTTATTCTTCTCCAACAGCATGACACCTGCATTGTGTTTTTAACTACCTCTTTAATTCATCATTTAGACCCTTAAATGGGCCACTTACTATCTGGAAAAGAGCTATGGTGTCTGGACCAAAATGCATTTACCAACAAGTTCATAACATCAACTGCAGACTTGAGGGATAATTGTAAAAAAAAAAAAAAAAATCCTCTTTAATAATGACTTATGAAAGAAAGACTATATTGTGAAAAAATTAATTATTTCTATTACAAATGGAATGTAGACTTCATAAGGAAAAATAGGCACCGTTGTTTAAAGGACCAGTGTGTAGCATTTAGGGGGATCTATTGGCAGAAATGGGATATAATATTAATAAGTATGTTTTCTTTAGTGTATAATCAACTGATAATAAGAATCGGTGTGTTATTTTTACCTTAGAATGAGCCGTTTATGTCTACAAACGGAGCGGGTCCTCTCTTCATGGAGCTGGCCTCCATGTTTCTACAGTAGTCCAGAACGAACAAACCACTGTGTAAACTTTTCCTGCTTGAGCCGGAGTCAATAACGTTACTCGCTCCAGAGTTAACCCCCGCCGTCACTCCACTCAGCAGCCGGGAAACAAGACACAGGAAACCTCTGATGGTCTTGAGGAGCTGTAGCATTTATTTCTGCACAAACTACAACTTTCACTGAGCATTCACTTGATAGTCTCAAAGCTAAACTAACTCTGTCTTCTGCTCCACAAGCTCACTTGTTCGCTCACACACATTTTCCACAACTCTTTCTCCCTTGATTCACCACTCACTTCCCACGTACACACACATTCTACGCACTGGCTCTGCTATTCTTTAAATGATACACTACTTTTACAACAGCTATAGATTGGGCCATTCACGTTTTAACGTCAGCCACCATAGTTCTTCTACGTGCTTGGCACAAGGGAGAGGTTGCAATCTGCACCTCACCACTGCATGCCGCCAGATGTTACATAGTAACATTGGATTACATGGATGCATAGTTTCCTGTGGCAGCTGGCAATTTAAAACCAGCATGGGAATGGCAGATTCTGCCATTAATAATAATATACAACTACACTATGGAGAGATAATTACTAGGGTTGTCAACTCATTAACGCAATCGATCTTCCGGAGGTTGTACCGGGCTCAGTTTTAAAGCTGTCCAATCATGTCATACTAGCTTGTCACAAAGGAGGTTAAATAACATGCGCTAAATTTTGGCGAGGAAAAACTGTCATGGCCATTTTCAAAGGGGTCCCTTGACCTCTGACCTCAAAATATGTGAATGAAAATGGGTTCTCTGGGTACCCACGAGTCTCCCCTTTACAGACATACCCACTTTATGATAATCACATGCAGGTTGGGGCAAGTCATAGTCAAGTCAGCACACTGACACACTGACAGCTGTTGTTACCTGTTGGGCAGCAGTTTGCCATGTTATGATTTGAGCATATTTGTTATGCTAAATGCAGTACCTGTGAGGGTTTCTGGACAATATTTGTCATTGTTTTATGTTGTTAATTGATTTCCAATAATAAATATATACATACATTTGCATTAAGCAAGCATATTTGCCCACTCCATGTCAAATGACAAATCTCCCTTTAAGTTTCATTTTGAAAGATAAAAAATGTGTGATTAATTTGTGATTAATGGCGATTAAATATTTAATCGATTGACAGCCCTTGTAATTACAGAATATAAATATATTTAATGGCTATTGCTAAATGGGTTTAAAAACTGGATTTGATTTCATTTAAATCTTCAGGATTATAACTTTAAAATACAGACTTGATGGCTTACTGGAGAGTAAACATTTTATTTATGATTGCATTACCAAATTGAAAGGATAAACCATCAAGAGGAACTTTTCACAACCTGGCAACCCATATGTTGTTACGTATTAAGAGTTTATAACTGATCATTCGTGAATTATTTATTAAAATGTCTTAAGGCATTATTTAAGGCATTGGGGTGATGTATTAGAGGGCGGTACTTTTATATCGGTCAGGTGCTATAGCATCAGGTTCTGTGTGTTACTATTTTGCTTGACACTGTCTTCTGTCAGCTCTTTTTAAGTACTTATAGGCTTAACCACTCAGCTCTCTCAGTACAATTTATGACTGTTTAATCCCATCAACAACAGGGATTGCTGTCAAAGTATCATTGAACTTGACAAATGAAGCACAAGTGGGATTCAGTTCAAGCAGGGTAAAATGTTGATTCATGACTTCTGAAAGCCCCACTGGCTAGCTTCCTTAAAGCTTACCAGACTTTTCTGACCAGATTAATCTTCCATACTCTGAACCAACTTTTCCTCAAGCACATGCAACACCAGGAGTCTCACTAAGGTATTACAGCTTCTCTTCAGCATCAGTTAAGACGTGTTTTGTGCTGGAGTTATTATGAGTATTAAAATGAGTTTTGAGCAGCCTTCATCTGTTTTTCTCCCACCTGGACACTTTTTTTTATGTTGGATGATTGAGTTCTTACCTGTTGAGGTTTACTGCACTGAGTAGATAACATAAGCCACTGTCTAATTTATTTTACTTCTTGACAGTGTCCACAGATGATTTATTAGCTCCTGTCACAGCCTCCTGATTGGGCCATTCCTGTTAAATGAGGCAATATTAGCATGAACTGTCATATGAGGACACCATCCCTGAGGTCACCCCCCTGCCTACCGTAAAAGTTGATTGGTAGGGCTATTTCTAAATTGAGGTTAAGGTCTCCGAGGTTTGACTTAGAGAATATTTAAAATTTCTGATGTGTGTGTCCGTGCGTGCGCGCGTGTGTGTGTAGGCTGGCAAGAAGAGACAAATGCCACTTCTTCAGACCCTGACCTCAATCCTGATTTTATATATATATATATATATAATAAAATGTCTCTTATGATTTATGATCTGCTATGATTACATCTGAAATAAAATGCACTCAATGTACCTGTTAAACTAGTTCGGATATTCAAAAATCACTCAAAGGCTCAAAGGTGCAGATTAGGAAAAAACAGTAGACCTGTGGGATGATTGTATGAGTGTGACTATCTGCTCAAAGGCCACTTGCATTCTTCCCATCCACTTTCACTGGAGTCTCACTCTTCTCTGGTCACACAGGTAGAGATATCCTAACCATACATGACAATAACTCAAGAACACAGATAGTGATAACCATGGGAATCTAAATAATGTAAATAGTGCGTGTTGGGGATGTGCCAACACGTTCTCATCCCAACTCATCACATACTGACACTTTGTCAGACCCCTTTTGCGTCACTTTTCAGTCGCAGTTAACACATGCTTAATGTTGTGATTAAACAAAAACACTTGCTTAGGTTCAGGAAATATCATTATATTTAGGTTTGGGAAAAGGCAACATGGTTGGGCTTAAAACCACTATATTTGTACAGTGAAAATGACACTGGAAGTTGTGAACACGGGACAACGAACAGCTGATTGTAATATGAAAGTGGAACTGAACGCACGGGACATGAACAGCGGTCTCCGGGATGAAAGCCTTGTGTTTGTGTGTCTCTTTCGCTCTTTAAACATCACCACAGCACTTTCCCTGGGCATTTAATGTTGATGCGGATGGGTTTACATTGCAGTTAATAGAAAGACCGGTATATCTAACATCAGACAGCTGTGACAAGACCTCAGTATTTGACATCCTGGGAATGACAACGGGCTAGATGTGCAGTACCATGACTGGTTGTGTAATTCATATGGACGAGGTTTTTAAGTACGTCTGCAAATTAATGTGTGTCTACAATACCCAACCTATTCAGTCTGGATTATATCAACCAATATTATTTTTTTCCATTTAATATAAAGTCCTAACATCACCAAACGTTTCGATGAAGATATCATTTTTCACATTCCATCATCTTTATTTCCAGCAATGCACAGCTCTCTTTATTTTAAAACATTTTTTTTATTATTCTTTCTAGGTTTATGTTATCTACCTATCTATCTATCTATCTGTCTGTCTGTCTGTCTGTCTGTCTGTCTGCCTGCCTGCCTGTCTGTCTGTCTGTCTATATACAGTATATACATATATATTATTACCATAGAATTGTATTGAATTGTATCACCTCTATTACACAGTGTCAACAACAATTAAAATAGTTATAGTTATAATAATAGTTATATACTGTATATATAACAATTAAATACAATTCTATGGTAATTATATATATATATATATAATATAATTATTATATATATATAATTACCTAATAATAATTACATATATATATACATATATATTATAATAATTACCATAGAATTGTATTGAATTGTATCACCTCTATTACACAGTGTCAACAACAATTAAAATAGTTTTACAAAAATGAAAGGCATATTGTTTTTTATAGGATATTAGAATACAATGTTGTATTGCATTACAGTGTACACATATTTCACATGTGTCACTGTACCCTAGGAGTAATGTAGTTTTGGTTGAGTAGTGAGTCAGGTCAGTGATGTGTTCATGTTGGACGCGTAGACTGACTGGTTGGTTGTGTTTTGATTCAGACTGTGAATGTCCCTCCGCGGCCGCCGTACTGTTGTCTCTGTAGCCTGGTAGCTAACAGTGCTAACCTACTAGCTCGGTGAAGCTATGGCTGAATATTCTCGCGTAAAATCCACTAAACTGGTTTTGAAAGGTTCTAACAAAGGGTAAGTGTTTCTTTTATTTAGTACACCACTAATCGCTACCATCCGCAGTGCTATTCACGATTAACACACTGGGTTTATGTAGCTCATGCACTACTTCCTGTAGCTAGCTGAGGCTAACACGTTATCATTACCTAGCTACGTGAAAGAGCCGTTAGTGTTCTAGAATACTGTTGTTAAATGTTTAACTATCACCATGGTGACATACTCAGCAACCCCAAACCTCAAACCCTGACAAACAACAGGAAGAAACTCTCCTCAAAATCTAGTCAACCTGGTATCAACTGTTCTTTGATTAGAGTTCAGCTGTGGCAAACTGTTGATTTTAAGTAGAAATATTAGTCATAGTAGACAGAGCATATTAGTGAAGCCCAAGAAACTGTTCAGAGAAAACACCACATCTCTAGAGTGTAAACACACAAGATTACAGCAGGCTCCATCAAAAAAACTATACCTCAGTTCTCATCCCACATTATATTCTATATAATGTATATCTCTACTACTACTGTATATCTCCTATATTTTATTATTCAGCACTACATCACTTTTTGCACTGTATTCACATTTGTAATAGTCCTGTATCACAGTTGTTACCCTGCACTATATTAATTTTTAACAGTCTCTTCTGCACTACATTCACTTTTTTAATAGTCCTGTATCACAGCTGTTACCCTGCACTATACTTTGCATTACTAACTATTTTACTGCTTTTTTACTAACATGTTTTTACACTATGAAACTGTGATGCTGGAGACTTGAATTTCCCTCGGGATCAATAAAGTTACCATCTATCTATCTATCTATCTATCTATCATTGTGAAATTGAAAATTAATAGGGACTACTTTCACTCTTTCAAGAGCAACCTGTGAATAAAAACAGGATAGTCAGATTGAGAGGATAATTACAAACAACCACACAAACAGAAATACCAAAAACTTTGACCTTGTAATCTGCTTTATTTTTTAAGCATTTCTGCAAGGCCTACCTGTGCAATTAAAAAATGTAGCAAGCTAATACTAATAAAGACATCTTTTGACATTTTGTTATATTTGTTCACAGGAAAAAGAGGAAGCATAAAGATAAGAAGAGAAAAGCAGGAGATGACGAGGAAAAGGCTGATATTGTTGGTATGTGTATGTACTGTATTTCTAAATTGTGGGAGCAAACCAAAGACTTTTGATATCCTGTTCATTTTTCTATTATATAGGCACAATGAGTAACATGTATAACAATGTATAGACTACAAAAAATAATCCCTCTCAATCATCACGTATGACCCAATAGAAGTGTGTGTTGGTGTGTGTATCTGTAGAGATCCTAGAGCTTGTATTTTCTCTTTTCTTTTCGTTTTGCTGTGTTCAGGATGTTTCTGGGCATTTCTCTGCCCCTCGCTCTGCCTCTACCTCCAGCTGCCACTCCTCAGCCTCTTCTCCTCCCCCAAGGCTCTGCTCTGCCCGGGCTGACACTGTAATCAGTGTCGTCAGAGTCAAAAGCTCAGGAAGCTCCACTAAATTCTCCTGTCTGCAAACAGATACTTTGCCCATTAGCTAGATAGACTGAAGTTCACTGAACCTCCTGGCTAGTGTATTTGAGCCAGGGAGGAAGGACCAGCTTTGAATGTTGTGTTTGCAAACCACAACGCACAAATCCTACTCATTCTGTTTTTACGCAGTGAATATTCTTGTAGCATGTACTGTAGATGGGTGAGACAATTATTTTTCATGCTCTTTGCAATATGATGGGAGTAAATGAGCTTGACAAGTTAAAAAGAATAGAGTATAGAAATATCTCTCATTGTCAAAATCTGCCAATAGTAACATCAGAACTTTTTACGACCACATAAATCAAAGGTATATTTATGTGCATAATTGAAAAGAATTATTGATATAGAATCAGTATTCTGTGTTTCTATACTAGTCGCCCATGGTCCAGATAGTTAACATGCTAAATATCTGGACTGTGTCTGCGAGGTATTGGTGAGGTATCGGCGAGCCTCTGGGCTCGTGTCTTTGAGCAGCTCACACATGACGTTCAAGCGTCAATGTGCGAGCGGGGAGCAAACGCAGATTTGCCTCTGATCTGGGGCTTTTGGTGGGGAGCTCCAAAAAACTGTTGGAGCGGAAAATCAGGGCAAAAGTTGTGTAGTGTGAACTAGGCATTAATCAAACACACACTTCCGCTCCAGCTCCACTCTAACTAGCTTTGTGTGAGGGCCAAACTAGCCGCTATGCAGGTATTATGCAAATGTGTTACTTTGTGACATCACCACAGTACAGAAGAAGAGGCAGGATTTCCAGCCAGGGTCTGAAACTTACTTTTTTCACTGCCTGCCACTGTGGCAGGCAAGTGTTTGATTTTGTCTGCCACTCAGAAATTTTACCTGCTACTTTTTGAAATCTATCTCCTTCAAACAACTATATTAATTTAAAGTTTCTCATCAAAAACTACATTTTACAAAATAACATTTGAACATGTCATGATAACGTTATAATTTCCCTTCGCCAAATACAAATTTTTACCAAAATAGAGATTGAACGCATCACAATTGATAATGAACCTCTGGGTCTGAGAGTTTTTTCTTTCCGCCTTGGCTCCAGTCCCAAACATACTGAAACATGATACAGCATGCATATGGCGTCACGTCATTGTGCACGCGTCTGTCGGAAAGCATCGATACGAGGAATTGATAGTCACGGAGACAAGAGATACCAAAGAATCGGATAACTTGAAACCGATTCTCAACAGGAACTGATTCTTGATTCCCATCCCTAGCATTTTCACTATCCGCTAAAGTGGCAGATGGCCTGACAGTTTTAACGGCCACTACAATTTACCCGCATTTAGTGGGTGGCGGGCGCTAATTTCAGAGCCTGCTTCCAGCGAGGCGTTTCAGGCAGTTCAGGAGCAGTGTTTATGTGGGGAAGAGTAACTCCCTTTGGAGTGGACTTTGGGCTTTGTAAATTTGCAGACCTTTTACATGCACAAAAAAACTATATAACGCACTAAAGGAAAGGGCACAAAAGCATAATTGGTCCTCTTTAAGGTTTCTGTTGCTTTTAAGCACACGGCGGTGCCATGTGTCATTAGACCTTGTGTGACATGGGCCTTTCTGCTCACCAGGCGGTTGGTGGGCTGTCAGCAACTATGGGGAAATCACTGGAACGGTTGCCATAGAGATGCAGAACAACTCGTACATCCATGCCCTGGATAGTGGGCTTTTCACAGTTGGCGCGCCACACAAAGGTAAGAAAAGGCACTGGTGTGACTTCAGAATTTGTCTTTTCAGGAGTCGGGTCATTCACACAGCTCTAGTGGCTTTTACTCAACTTGATCACTTCTTCTCCGCACAGTAGAACATTTATATGTTGAGGAGGGATAGTTGACTTAAATTTACTATATCATTTATTTTCGATTATAAAACGTTTATTTCTATGCATGAAAGAGCAGTTTGTACTAATATTTCTATCCAAGTTTGTTGAGGTACTTTTGGGTGCCATTTTCTGCTTTCGCTGGCTGAATGATGGCAAAACGTTCTACCGATTCAGGTCATATTTCTCACTCAAAATAATTGCCAGAGATTGATTAATAGCAGTCCATGAAGAACAGTTGTCCCATTGTCCTATTCTGATTTTACAAAGATTTTTAACCATTTATATTTAATTCCACGAGCATATCTTGAATGTTCAATTGCATTTTTAACCCAGAAGGACACATTTTAAAGGTTCTTTTAGGTAATGTTATGTCATGGAACATAGAGTAATGCTCTGAACCGCAGGATTATGGCTGAGCAATAAGACAATATTATTGTACTTCACGTTGAATTGTATAGTGATGATATGATCATGTCATGTTACCATTTTGCAGAATGCTGTTGTCCAATTAATGGTTTCAAACAAATTCTAATAAAACCAAACTAAGTTACTTATTAGGGTCTTTGTTTCATATGTTTGAAGAAGAGCTGCAACAATTACTTGATTAATTGATAAGTCGATCAAGAGAAAATTAATCAGCGATTATTTTAATAATCAATTAATCGATAATCAAGGAGAAATGACAATTATTTTCCTGGTCCTAACTCCTCAAATGTGAGGATTTGATGCTTTTTCTTTGTCATTTGAAATATTCAAAAAAATATCTTTGAGTTTTAGACTCAAAATAATAAATTTTAACACCACAATATCACCTAGGCCTGTGGGAAATTATAATAGGCATTTTCCATTATTTTCTGACATTTGATAGGCAAAACAATTAGTTTAGAGAGTAATTGGCAGATTAATTAATAATAAAAAGGATTGTTAGTCGCAGCCCTAGTTTGAAGAGATCCACCTGAAAGAACACATTTAATTGTATTGAACTGAACTGAACCATCAATTTGATTAATTTATATGAAATTTTGAGTAGAATTGCCATATTGTGATATATACTGATATTGAACAAGTCTTTTATGAATTTTGTGTGACGCAGTGGCTTGGAGCATAAGACGAATTTCCCAATAAAGTATTTATTGGAGTAGTTATCTTAATATATTGATCCGTATCACCCAGTCTTACCCAGGATGATGCATCTGTATATGTAGCACAGAAGAAAAGAGTGAGACTTTACCTGGGGGAAATTGCAAAGCAGGATTATAATGCAAAAATAGCGCCATGTACAATGTAAGCCGTTCTGCATTTCATTTCGCCAGATTCAAATTCTGCATATGCTCACTTATGCCACAGTTGTACAAACTTGAGGAACTTAAAACTCAATTTTGAGGTTACATTTACTGTAGGCTGCAGGCGTTGTGGAGATGACAGGGCGGGTTTTACCTTCAGTCCGCAAAGCAGTAAGTATTTAAGTAGTAAATCCAGACACCAGACTAAAAAGGCTGAACAGGGGTTGAGTTAAGGGTAAGGACAGAGCCAACTCTGAGTTTTCACTCACTCCTGCCTCCGGGGCACTTCTGAGGGAGTGGTGCTCATTGAAACAGTTTGCCCGTAAAGAGACACTACTGACAATTAATTCAGCACACGTTTTGTGAGAACCAGTGAAAATGGCTGGGAGATTGTAACATCCCAATTCCCTTAGTGGGTCCTCATCCTCTGCATGCACATAAGCTCATTTCTAGGAGATGAAAGAGGATGCGAGAGCAGTATAGAAAGAGAGATTAGAGATTTTCCCCACTTTACTGGATTTTCTGCACAGGCAACCACGGTGTGGATGATACAGCGTTTTAGAAGACTGCAGAAAAGTGTTCACAGCCACCTTCAGGTCAGAGGAAACATGCTGATGTTCTCTTACCAACTCCGAGGGTCATCGTCTGACATATTCCAGAGATAATCAGCCCTTTGAAGAAGCAGCTTATGCCACATTTTACCTCTATTTTATTAATGCTTTCCTCGTTAATGTCTCGCAGGCTCTGCTCTCCCTTGACCTGATGTCTGTATGACGCAACTTTGATTTATTGTAAAGGTCTGGAAGTGACCTAATCACAGGCAGGTCACTGTTAAGAAATCACGAGGAACCCAGGGAGACCTCTGTATAAAATAAAGCATTATTTAAATGCAACACAACAGTTCGCTTTGTATCTTATTCCAAATGCCTCAGTGCTGGTGACATGGACCCAGATCAACACAGCGCTACGTAGCCAGAGGGTTTGCATTATTAATTACACGAAATGCATTACTAAAACATGAAGCAGGTCTCAAATATAAACTTGCCATGAGAAGGAATTATGCACATTTTAATACTGGTACGTAATTGTTGCACAGTAATTAATTAAATACTAGATATTTTTCTGTGTGGCAAAAGCTTTTTTAGTCTAAACTAAAAGATCAGTGCCCAAAATGTGGTTATGGGTCAAACATCTTGCATCACAGAATATTTTAAAGGGATAGTTTGGGTGTTTTGAAGTGGGGTTGTATGAGGTACTTATCCACAGTAAGTGTATTATCTACAGTAGATGACGGTCCCCGGTTTGGGGAAACAGACAGGAGTTCGGCACAGGAGCAAAGCAATACAGTGCTGTGGGGCTAATGAATGACTGACATTAGCTAGAAGCTATCGTTTAGCCTCCCAGAGCACAATCATTTCTGTCTAATCTTTCCTACATCCTTTGTCTTGTGACCATCCCTGATTACAAGCTGTTCTGCAATCACCTTTCACAATCATCTTTATGTTCTTTTATTTCTTTATTGTAAAGTGCTTTGAGCAGGGAGATGAAGTGAAGGTTTATCAGGTGCCATTTTGGATGATGACGTTTGCACGGACAGTGGCTCTGAGTGGTCAAACAACCCTCTTTTGCGAGGTCAATGAAAAAACTAAATCAAACCTTTTCAGAAAACTGATAGACGAAAGTTTCAGAGTCGGCGTGTAAACGTGATTAACACAACGTCAGGTCATTTGATTTTTAAACTTGCGACAATTTCATACGAAAAATACAGACTTGATTTGCAAAGGCCTTAAGATGTGAAAATATGCTGGCTCTACACTCTGTTTTCCCTTGCTGTCTCTCTCTCTGCCTGCAGAGCAGCGGATGAGCGGCTCTCGTTCTTTGGAGGCACACCATTAGATTAGCAAAATAAAATGATGAACATTGCCAAAAAACAACTGCCGATGTACTCAGCTAATCGCAGATAGCCAATCTATTCGTCCAGTCTCCCAACTCTATTATCTATGCTCGCTTCAAAGCAGCCAGACTCAGTTGACAAAAATAGTATAGATAAGTTAAGTGAGCCTTTCTTTTAGGTGGCTAAAATACGTTTTTCTGCAAGCCCCGTCCACAACAGTATATTGCTTTGCTCCCGTGTTGGTACTCCTGTCTGTTTCTCCAAATTGGGGCCGTGCCGACCGTCATCTACTGTAGGTAACCCACTGACTATGACAGGACAAAGGATGTAGGAAAGATTAGACAGAAATGATTGTGCTCTGGGAAGCTAAACGATAGCTTCTAGCTAATGTCAGTCATTCATTAGCCCCGTTTGGGACTACCGCTATACATTGCATCCATTTAATGAATTAATTGTCTTGCATTGGACTCAGTGTGCAAGGTTTCTGTGCTTAACGTTTTTTAAATTCTAAAGTTTTTTTTCGTTCTAAATATAGCGTGCACTTAAACTGATATTGTTTTAGGTGAGTATTTCTTTTAGGTGGCTAAAATACATTCTGTTGCTGGCCCCATCCACAGCACTGTATTGCTTTGCTCCTGTGCCGAACTCCTGTCTGTTTCCCCAAACCGGGGACCGTCATCTACTGTAGATAATACACTTACTGTGGATAAGTACCTCATACAACCCCACTTCAAAACACCCAAACTATCCTTTTAACGTGGCTGTCGCCCTACTGCAACATGTTTTTGTTTCCAACAGGTAGAGAGGAGCCTCATTAATAACAAATCTAAACAAATTCTAAATTCTAAATTAAGGACCAATATGAAGCCATTTAAAAAGCAAAACTAACAGCCGTAAAATCTTTAAAAGGTAAACATTGTTTTATATGTTTCAGATGATGAAGGACCCGACCCCCCAGAACAGTTTACTGCCATCAAGCTCTCAGACGCAAGGTGAGTAAGCAAAGACAAACTGCACGTTGTATTACCAACAGCTTTAGCACCCCGCCTCTGACTTTTATAGTGTCTAAATGTACAAGAGTAATTTACTCTCTCCTTGTGGAGGTGTTGCCTGATCTGGAGCTTCAGTTGTGAATCTCAGATTAACCCTTTACTGATATTATTAAACATTTCCTGTTATGAAGACAAAATATTCTGGAAAGCCACAGAAATATAACATATTGGCTCTCCCAATAAAAATCAGATTAGCCTGTTCTGTCCTTTTGAGGCATTGAAAAGGCTGTGTCAGTGTACCGCCATTGTAGAATTTCATTTGGTCATTTTTGTTATTGCAGGATAGCCTTGAAGTCTGGATATGGCAAGTACCTGGGTATCAACTCTGATGGTTTGGTAGTGGGCCGCTCTGATGCCATTGGCTCCAGGGAACAATGGGAAGCAGTCTTCCAGGACGTGAGTGGATCTTGTAAAGTTCCTTCTAATCTTGGTGCATATGTAGATTTAACCCTGTTGACATGCAGGCAGTCTCGGAAGTCGGAACCCATGGGCTTTTGGTCTGACGACGGATAAGCCTCTAGGAGCAAGGCTTTATATTTCTGGGGTTCCGGTGTAGCCAGCGGATATCCAGGCCAAGACTTCCTTTTCCATGCGCTGCTCATTGTTTACAGTCTGACTGGCAACTTCAGATGTGAAACTGGAGTTGGAGTTGGGAGACGGCGTGTACGACTGTATTGTTTTACAAGTAGCCTGCTTACAAGCTAATTTCAAACCAATAAAATATATAATAACAATAAAAAGCTAAATCACTGTCAGATGATAGTCGACGAGTTCCGAAATTGTATTTCGGCCAATGCGTTTCGCCTCTTTTGCTCTTCACATGGACTGTTTACCTGCATTCAAGCAAAGCCCGCTTGAACGTGATTGGTCAATAATACATGGACTACAATCGGATATCAGAACGCTTCTGGTACCAAAGATCGATATTACAAATAGCCATTACTTTTACCTGTTGGTACAATTAGTGCAAGACAGCATGACAGTGCAAAGAATGCAAGAATGAATATTTTATAGATAATGTAACAAGAATTATACTTATTAAAATGTATTTGTATAAGTATTTTTTATTTCCATGGATGCCCATTTGAACAGCAATTGGTATATAAAAATAAAAGCATATATCTTTTGCAGTAGTGGCACGTCATGTAAAAAGGGACACATTTTTTACTCCTATCCCGCTGCCTTTCACGGCTCACCTCATGGCTGATTAGAGTTTAGCCCGTGAGAGATAGCACTTAGCGGCAGTAGCTGTAAAAGCAACTAATTCATTATGCAGAATGCATCTACCTTATCACTGTAGCGCACCGCTCGCCTTGATGCTTTGTTGAACCTATAAACAACCCGCCCGGCACAACCTTGAGACTCTTTTACATCAAATATCAGGCAACCTTTCATGCCTGTCACAACAACCAATCCCACTGCAATTCTATCTAATCTACTGCCTCCTCCTCTGTTTTCTTCCTGGTTTGCCTCAGGGCAAAATGGCTCTCATGGCAGCAAATAGCTGTTTCATCTCCTACAGTGACAGTGGGGACATCGAGGCCAAGAGTAAGACAGCAGGGGATGGTGAGATGGTGAAGGTGATGTGTAAATTGTGTTCTTCCACAAGGTTGCATGTTAATCCTTTTCATTTTAAGCATGCAATCTCTGTGGGGTCCTGACTGTTGAGATGGAAGGGGGAAAATGTTATGTGACCTCGCTTCAGGGGGTTCCAGGTATTGATATTTAATGCAAAACTTCTCCTGCTTTCTGTTTTTTTTTTTTTGTTCCCTGAATGATGAGCAGATCAGATCGAGTGCAGAACAAGAGGTCAAGCGTAAAGATGAGATTGCAGAAGAGGACAGAGGCAACGTGAAGTCGTGCGAGGTCAATTATGTGTACGTAACCTCCACTCTGTATAACTTCAGTTCTCACTTCATTAGCCCAGTCAATAACAAATGAGGCAAACCCATGTTGGCTTCTCTCTGCATTCAACTTTCAAAGTAACTGTCTGCCATTCTCTGCTAGGTCCAAGTAGATCCTTTTGTGCTACAATTAGGGGTGAAATTTAGGAGCCGGTCGGAAGTTCTTGCACCCAAATACTTCTTCCTCTGCATTAAAATGCCATGCCATTTTCATACAATGAGAAACGTGTGCCCTGGCTGCTCTCCAGTCAACGTGTAAAAGGCACAGCGTGTTTATTTATATAGCACATTTCAACAACAAGGCAAATCAAAGCGCTTTACATAAAACATTAAAAGCATCAAGACAGAAGTGCAAAAGAAACACATTAGAGACGGACATTTAAATACAATTTAAAAACAGTCATTAAAAAGCCGAGACAATAGAAAATAAAAACAAGATAAAATACAAGAATAAAAGATACACAGTATGCAGTTATGCTATCACAACACACAGTGTTGCAGATATACAGATACACACATATACACAAGCACACACATACAAACAGTAACAAATAATAGTCTGTATTGGATTGGATTGTTTAGGGGTCTCTCTTTCTGTCTCACAAGATGAGCTGTTCAGTTGTCATGGAGATGGTTTAGTTGTTATCACATGACATACATCAGTAATTTTGGACATGTGATAATTGGTTCGCTACAATGCCTCATAAAATATCCATCTAGCCATTTAGATGTTGTGAAAAATATTTTTAGTTACTGGAGTGCTGTTTGATGATGATGTATTTTTGTAGGCCAACCAGGAAGTTAGCATCGCCCCGGTTCCCTCGACAAAAAGCCAATGGGATTTTTCCATTGGGTTTTGGATTATTGCAGAAAATAAGATCTGTGGCAAACAAACATTTATGATACTTAAATGTTTTGTTCAGCAAGATAATCTTCACGAATGAACACCACTGTTCTGATTTTTGAAGTGTGAATGCAATCGCCAAAAGTAAAATGCTAACGTTAGGCTATAAACAACGACTATACACAACGAGTCGGTAAAGGAGGACGAGTCGGCGTGGTGACGTTTTGTAGTCTCATTTAGCCACTTGTTAGCAATCGCCTTATTTATGACATGTTAATGCTTTAAAATTCTCGAGTGGGATATTTACCAACGTATTTTATATTGTAGAACAAAACGTTAAAATCTTTTCAGCTTGTGTTAACCACAGACCTTATTTAAGGCATCTAACTAAAACCCATTGACTTCCAGACGAGGGAGCCGAAAGTACAAAATGCTAACTCATTTCCAGGTTTTAGGACTCAATCCTGCAGCACTCTATAGCTTAAAAAATATATAGAATGAATTTATTGTCAGTGTGACACACACTGTATCTCTTGCCGTTTTTGTTTCTCCTGTTTTAAACCCTGGAAGTGACTTTGAAGTGGTATTTGCCTTTAAGCTGTTGTCGCATTGTATCAATAATCATACCGGTGTTTCTCAACAGCTTGATGTTTTGTGGTTTAAGCCCTATACCTTTCAGCCTCCTCTGAAATGAGCGCTAAAGCACTTTATTGTGATTGAGGGGAATTGAGGGTGATTTCCTTCCCATTATCTTCACATTGTGTCGGCCTGCACCGACAAGATTTTGACAACAAAATCACTGGATGTGAGATGACGCCTTTGAGCTACCGCCTCATCAGTCCCGCGCCTTTAAAGATGCAATTGATGGTCTGCTGTTAGAGCGGGAAGAGAAAGCGGGCAACACCGCATTTCAGCTTCCGACGCTGCAAGTGTTTTATATATACGGCCCGTCTGCAGCCTATTAAGTTCCAGGCAATATGTCTGAAGCTGTTTTTTTGCTTGGCATGCGTTGGCTTGTGTTCCCGCTCTATTATTTGTTTTAGATGAATGCTGGGGAAATGGACTCATCATGTTGACATGTTGATAATGGCTGCCCTTGAGCCTGTGTCTTGATGTAGTGTTTAGCGTCTAAAATGCCTTTCAGGATGGAGTGCAGCCTGGGAATCATAAAACACAGGCAGAGCAAAGAGAGACTAAATATCAAAGAAGTTCTGACTAGATGCCTCGCTTGTTTATGGCACTGCTGTGGTAGATATTTGAACATATTGTTAAGATTGCTTACATTAAAAAATAATAAATATAAAATATAAAATATAATAAATATATATATATATATATATATATATATATATATATATATATATATATAAATATTTTAAGATGTCCCATGCACATTTAAGGGGAAACACTACAGGTGAATAGGGTAAAACATTTAACAAATAGAAACCACCATGAAACTTCCCCAGTTGATTACTTACATCAGTCGTTCTATGTTTAAATATGCAAATGAGGCGTTATCTTATCATATATGTGCTATTTTGCATACAGTTCCAGAACAGAAATCTGAACGTTGGATAAAGCCAGGTTCAAAATTCTTGTTTCATTTTGTTGACATATTAGAGTCGAAGGTTTTTACGGCGGGAAAATCTCTTTTTATCACTCTGTAAATCAGAAGATTCTGTCAACAGTTGTAAAAAAAAATAAATCCATTTTCACCATGTTTTTTAAGGATAAAATGTTTTATAAATCAGGCTATGAATGATATATGAGCAAACCCCTCGGTAAAAAAACCTTCAGAATATAGATAGGAATTAAATGGGAAAGTTTGGTGTACGTAAGTGAAGTGGAGATTTCTGGCTCAGAGTGAAAAAAAAAACTCATTATGAGAAAACGCCCTTTAAAGATGTGTATTATAAAATTCCATACATTTTGAAGACACTACAGGTGAATGAGGTAAAAAATGTTTACTAATAAATATCACCACAAAACTTCTCCAGTTGATTGCTTACAATAAGACAATTACTTTTTGTAATTAAAGTGTTCTAAAATGTTATGTTTAGATATGTAAATGAGGCATTATCTTATGGTAACTTTTGGTGAATTTGGGAGAAATCTACAGACTCAAATAGACAAAGTAGTAAAATAAACACCTAAATGTGTGTTTTGGATGTTTTCTTTCCACTAATCTGAAAGAAGACGTGTTATGGAAGCAAAATAGACCAAAATCTCAAAATTTACCAGTGCTTGAAAACGATACGTGGTACATGGCTCAATTTCTGGTAGAGCATATTTAGATACTTATATAGATTCGAGCTGAAATTTTGATTAATAAGGAGGATATTCCACCCTCATTAACAAATTCCACTTCCAGCCTTCATTGAATATTTTAATAATAGTGCAGTATATATTGGTCTGTCGGCTTGGACATTTAGATATTCTGCTTTAGTTAGTATTTGGGCTCATTATTTGGATTTTTGTCAAGAATTTACTGTAGCTTCTTAGAGCCTCAGTGTCAGCGCTCAAAAGAGGATAAGTTGTGAAAATGTCAGTAATTTTGAGGGTGAGTCTGTTTTTGTGTGTGTGTATCGGGTGGTGAGTCATTTGCCTTTGCACATCCTTCTGGTAATCTGATTAATGTTCCTGTGTGAATTACAGGAAGAAGTTTCAGAGTTTTCAAGATCGGCGGCTCAGGGTTAACGAGGACGACTCCTCCACGCTAAAGAAAGCCAGAACAGACGGGAAGTTTCACGAAACTTTGCTTGACAGGTGCGGAAATAAGATCATTAGATATTTAGTCTTTTTTTCTTATCACTCTGCCTTAAAGGGACTATTTGTAACTTTCAGAATTACTTCTTAACAGCGACACCTGTGGCCGTGAAATCAACGAAAGTCAGCGTTGGGCTCGCGCTTGCTCGCTCTAAATAGACCTGAACGAGCATCGCTCAAAACAGTGAGGCGACACACGTCAGCTAAAAGCACAATATCACTCTATATTTCAGCTGCTTGGCAGTAATGTTAGCTGACCAGACCAAGGTCTCTCCATGAACATGATTTAGATCTGATCCTAGTGTTGGCTTTTCCTGCCTCACCCTCCTGCGCCCGCAGGGAAACACCGGCAACCGGAGCCTCTCCTCCGCTGCCTGCTTGCATTCACTGACACAGCGCGCACCAACAGAGGTTTTCCGTGTCTTGTGAAGTGACGAGCCTCCGCAGAGAGAAACGTGAACCGTGACACCGGCACCCGGTTCACGTCTAGAGGTGGAGCGAGTACACGAGAACGCGCGCTCTGTCTGAGTGAAGGCGAGCAGGCAGAGGAGACGAGGCTCCCGCCACACGCGAGCGCGCATACGCGAGCCCGCATGTGTGCCGACCCGCAACATTTATACGCTTACAAAGTTACAAACAGTCCCTTTAATTGTTCCTTCAAGTATAAAGGGAATTTATACATTAAGGCATAAAATCAAGCTGCAAATTCCTTGTTTTCACTCACAGTATTCAATTTGTGCTGAATATATACAGTTATCTATCAAAGCACTTAGAGTGAAATATAAGGCCAATAAAAGTCTGGCATTTGAGTTAAATGTCTGCGTAATATATACAAACAAATTGTAAACCTCCTTCCACAATATATGAAAGTAGCGAGGTACACTTTGCAATGTTTTAATTGACTTCCAGTTCACTGAAATTTCTTTAATGTGTGTTCATGATACCTTTAAATACTTATGAAGAGTTGCTTTTGAAAAAATGTTCCTCTGTTTTAAAAAAGAAAGTACAGTTAAAATGTTAAGCTTCAACTGAAAGGTTGAGGAAAAATAAAATAATATGCGGAGTATAAAAGGCAAGATGGTGAATACATTTCTAAATTATGTTTCTGCTGTTGTTATCGTTACCCTTAATCACGTCTTCCTACAGTGATATATTGCAGAGATTTGTGTAGATCCAGACAAAAATGTTACATTAAGCATAACACTCACTGCAATGGGACCAGCGTCCATACATTTTTTTAATTGTATTACTTAGCAACATATATTTATATTTTCAAAAAAGGAAATATGCCACAGGCGTAGACATTGAATTAATAATAATAATAACAGAAAATAGATTGATTGCAGGCACATACTGTAACACTGAATGTCTTTCTTCTCATTACAGGAGAGCCAAAATGAAAGCAGACAGGTACTGCAAGTGAAGGCTCAACTTTGTAGATTACTGCCATGTCTTTGTAAATGTCTTGATTTTAAAGATTTGGCCATTTAATGTAGTTTGTTTTTTTGTTTTGTTTTTAACATTTTTGAATAAAAGAACATGGTCAAATCAGTTTTATTGGTGTTTGTGTATTTTTTATCAGCCAGCTGAATTCATCTTAATGGAGATATTTATAGAATTCAGATGCCCCATGACCTACAGTATGCTGTGTAAATAATTAACCATAATTTCACTTTGCTGTGGAGCAACTGTTTGTTAAACCATTGGTTTATAGGATGTCTCATGTTTAGTGCATCAATGGTGGAAGAGTTACACAAATCCTTAAAAACACTGATAGAACTCTGTAAAACACAAAGAAAACAAGCAAAACTCACTTAAAAATTCCACTGAAGTAGAAGAACAG
The DNA here is from genome assembly GCA_916701655.1 of Sebastiscus albofasciatus. Taxonomy (NCBI): domain Eukaryota; kingdom Metazoa; phylum Chordata; class Actinopteri; order Perciformes; family Sebastidae; genus Sebastiscus; species Sebastiscus albofasciatus. The sequence continues at coordinate 49,747 of CAKAOI010049216.1, forward strand.
AAGTATTATCAGCAAAACTATTTAAAGGATCAAAAGTAAAACTCGTTCTGCAGACTGATTCCCCTTTGATTGATGTATTCTATATTACGTTATTAGATATTAGATGTTAGATGTTAATACTGTATACATACAGTTTGGTGGTTTTGTCCTGTGGTTCCCAACCTAGTGGTCGGGCTCCCTCCAAAGAGACGCACGATAAATCTGAGGAGTTGTGGGATGATTAATGGGGTACGAAAGAAGAAAAAATTAACGGTCTATGTGGAAAAAGTAGCTAAAGCTGTCAAATAAATGTAGTGGAGTAAAAGGTACAATATTTCCCTCGAGTGTAGTGGAGTGGAAGTATAAAGTAGCACTAAAGTGGCAGTAGGCAGTATATTTTTGGCATCATTGGGCAAAAATTCCATAATAACCTTTCAGCATATTGTAATTAAAGTGTTCTGAGAGAAAACTAGACTTCTGCACCTCCTTATGGCTCTGTTTTCAGACTTTAAAAAATCAATCACAGGTCATTTCATTGAGAGAGCGTTCCTATTGGCTGTGCTCTGGTCATGTGACCGGAACTTGGCGTTCCTTCACCAGATTTCACAATGGCAGTGGCGTCGCAAACGTTCTCATTTTACAGATAAACAGTACACTACAAGATGATTCTGAAAACATTTGAGGTTAGAAATAGGCATTAACGTAACTTAATATTGATTGATATTTGATATTTGATTGTTTGGTCGGAGTTCGCAAGTGATTGACAGCCGGCTCTCATAGACGGCAGTTGGACAGCAGACCTCAGATCAGCTCTTACTGCTTGTTTTTCCAGGTTACCTGTTTCATGTACTACTGTCAAAATATAGCGACTGTTTTATAAAAATAACTTTTTTTTAATCATATTTGCTCCAATCTCGCCTACTTCAGCTTTAAATGGAAATACACAAGCAAAGTCCTTCAAACAGCCCTTCAGTATATGTATTCAGTTACTTCCCAACACTGGTTTGTATATGTTGTTTATGTAAATCTATTTTTCTTCTTCTGCCTTACCACCAACTCAAACCATTTGGAGCTCTATTACTTTGTGTCTTTGTTGTGCAATAAAAATGTGGACTGGGATGTTTACAAACTTTTGATCACATAATAGTGTATAATGTAAAGTTACTCTGTGAGGCAAAACGACAGGAAACGATTACATGAAGACAGTCTTATCCATGCTTTTAATAGCCATGCAGGTGTCACATGAGGAAACAATTGCAGTCAACCATATAAGTGGTCATGTGACCCTATTTTCACTTCCGCATGGACCCAACCACTGCTGATCTATTTCTAGGGGTGTTTATGTCGCTTAATTACTATTTGTTTTATCGGATGCTCTCGATTTTATGGCAAACAAAATAAACTGAATTTTGAATAATACAATTTCATCGACAACATATGTGAATATTTACTCGTTTATTTGTACAAAAGGCGTTTAATGTCCCTTTAACAACTTCCTGTTTCCCCTCTCTTGCATAAAGTCGGGTCACCGTCACGAGGTAAACAGAAGCAGCTTCCTGGTCGAGCAGACAGCAGCAGTTTGAGTAGGATCCTCCAACATGGGTCTCTGGGTTTTACTAAGTTTAGCGGCTTTATTTACCGTCACATCGACACAGTTTATCCCACCGGTAAGAGACATGTCTGTGTATTCATTGTGTTATTTAACACAGTTATTTGAGCCTGGGTGTCACGTTGTTACCTAACAGAGTGGAGCTGTGTCGATGTTTTTGCTGTGAAGTCACTCAGAAACCTTTAATATTAATGTATTTACAGTATACAGAAGATTGTCTGGCAGACATGTATCCACCAAAGGGTCCCACGTAAGTAACATTAGACTGTAAAAGTCCTGTTCAACTGTTTAACTGTTTTTGTGTTGTGATGGATGTTTGTTTTGTAACATCTAATAACTGAACTCTGCTGCCTTCAAGTGCTCCTCGTAAATCTCAAAACTCACATGTTGCTGTTAACAGATGCTGCCTTTGATTGGAAAAATAAAAATGGACATTATAGATGTATTTTGTTTTCCTGTTTTGTGGGCTGCTGTTTATTTTATTTAATAATCAAATGTCACACAGCCTCTACTGGAAAAGAAAATGAACATTTAGATGAATACAAATGTAATCTGGTAGCTAATGTCATGATTCAGGGAGTTTTTTAAGAAGTTTTAAATAAGTTATTTGCTCATTATCTTTTTATCAACAGACATGGAAATAAAGCACATCAATTAACTTTATTCTTTTCCTGGAAATGTATTTAAAAAAATGACCAGCTATTGGGAAATGGTGGAATATAATTGTTAAACAATGTTTATACTAAAGTAATTTATGATAAATATTTGGGTAATTGCAAAGAAATTATAAATAGGTTACTTGCTAATTATCACCTAATTAGCATGAAATTTGCGGACCTGTAAAATGAAGTGTTACCCAATTTATTATCAAGAGTCATAGCACACATTATACAGTGTTTTCACAGAGATCCTCGTGATGTGTAAAGTTGTTGTGTGTCTAGGTTGTGCAAGTAACCTATTTATCATTTCTTTGGAATTACTGCCAAATTACCCCAATATTTACCTCAATGTATTGAAAATTACTTTATTATAAACATTGTTTAACAATTATATTCCGCCATATCCCAATAGCTGGTAATTTATTTAATACATTTCCAGGAAAAGAATACAAAGTTAATTGATTTACTTTATTTCCATGTCTGTTGATAAATAGATCACAATTAGCAAATAACTTCTTTGAAATTTCTTTAAAAAACTCCCTGAGTCATGACATCAGCTACCAGGTTATATTTGTGTAGACAAAGTCACACAATGGTGAGATTTGTGCCTGATCAAAAGGTTCTTCTATTAGTTTTGGTTTTGGAGGTAAATATTTGGTAAATATTGGGGTAATTCCAAAAAAATTTCAAATAAATTACTTGCTAATTATCACCTAATTACCATGAAATTTGCAGACCTGTAAAATGAAGTGTTACCATAAGTTGATAATATAAGTACTTTATCAAACATAAATGTTAAATTTTAAGATGTCAAATTGGGCATTGACAACTTACGTTAGGCATTTTTCACTATTTTTATTTTGTATACTAAACAAGTCATCTAAAACATAATTTAGCAGATTAATGGAAACTGATAATAGTTGTTAGTTGTAGCCCTACTGTGCTTCGAGACAACAGATCTGCAACAGAAATACATTTCAAACTGGGTGCTTGGAATTTGAAAGGTGTGGGTGTAACAAAAAGCTATTGAGTAATCGGGGAAGTGTAGGATCTAATGTTTTGGAGTTTGAGCCAGTTTGACCCATAAAAGGAAATAAAAGCAGAATATCTTATTTATTCAGGGGGAGGTTCACAGGAACGCCCTGATCACATTCACACAGTTACACATTCACACCTGGAAGCTGCCCAGTACAACCACAGTCAGATCTGCCGGCCACTGAGCAACTCCACTGGAGTGGTTGGGGTTAAGGGCCTTGCTCAAGAGCACCCCAGTCGTGGTAATGAGGGAGGGGCAAGCGCTGCTTTTCACTTTCATTGAACCGGCGACCTTCCGGTCTCAAGCTTGCTTCTCTAACCTTTAGGCCACCACTGCCCCATCTTCTGCACCGAGTTTGACAACCACTCTTTATTATCTGTCTCTTGCATGTCCCCCAAATTTATGGAAGTGCAAGACTAAATTACTGGAGTACCCCTTAAATTATTTAGGTTAGATGTGTGCTTTCTCTTTAGAATAAATGTTCACATGACAATGACTTCAAAATGGTTGGAGATTAATTTAACTAACAAATCAGTCGTCTATTTGTCTCCACACTTGGATTAAAGTGAGGTTTGCATGAGATATAATTAGCCTGCATGGCCTCAGCTGTTGCGTTACAGTAAAACTCCAGAGGCATTACATTTCAAGTTCTAGTCAGTGATGTTGTGAATAGGATGTTATCATCTGCACCGTTATGCTTCAGTAGTTTTACAGCTTTTTCTTCCTAATCAGGTTCAAAGGAGCGGTCGGTTGGTACACAGTGGACCTCGACTCACCGCCCAGCAAGAGATGGACGGCTCTAATTACTGACAAAAAAACGGATGTAAGAATGAAGAAGTATTTTAAACTCGTCTCACAGAAATATCACATTTTGTTTACTGACATTTTCTTTCTTTGAAGCTGGTCAACATGATCCAGGCCATCAGAGACTTGGCTAATGCTTTTGTGCCCAGTGGAAAGCTGATTGAGCTGGTTGACGTCACACTGGTGAGTGCTATTTCTCTCTCTCTCTCTCTCTCTCTCTGAACTATGTTTCCTTAGAATAACTGCCATATTTTTGTCATTGATGGCTTTATGACTGCAGTGTGTTTTTATAATGTTCTTCAGCCTTTGATGGTGGACACACTGCCAAACCCTTTCAGCGATGAAATCAAAGGAATTGCAGCTGTTTCAGGGATTCCTCTTGGTAAGAAAACATATATTTAGTAACTGTTTTTAAAAATGTTCGATTTCTGTCCTTTTTTATAATTGTTTTTCTTCATATTTCATAATCTAGGTGAAGTCGTCTTGTTCAACATCTTCTATGAGGTGTTCACTGTGTGCACATCAGTTGTTGCAGAAGACAATAAGGGTGGGTCATCATCCGGAGTCAGATTGATTAATTTACTTTAAAATAATGTTATAGCAGCACTGAAAAGCTTTTGGGTTTTGCTCTCTTACAGGTAACCTCATCCATGGTAGAAATCTGGATTTTGGATTATTTATGGGGTAAGGAATCACACTTTATAAGCTTGATATTCTTGACTCCGATCTGGCAAGATAACATCTCATGAGACCGACTTGTCCCTCTTCACAGCTGGGATGTGAAAAACAAGTCATGGATCATTAGTGAGAAGCTGAAGCCTCTGGTGGTCAACCTCGACTTCAAGAGAAATAACCAGACTGTCTTTAAGTCTACAAACTTTGCTGGATATGTTGGCATGCTGACTGGCATCAAGCCTGTAAGTCATTTAGTGTCATAACTCGATTCAATCAGCATGAAACATTGTTAACATCCATGACAGCTGTTGAGTCGTGTGTACTTCTTGCACAGTTCTGATATGTGAGAAAGATTTTTCTTCTTTCTCTCCTAGCACATATTCACTCTGACTATGAACGAGCGCTTCAGCATCGATGGAGGATACATTGGTGAGGGATTAACGGTTTTGCTCAGCACCATTTCTACTGGCATCAGAGACAAGGACTCTGTTTTGTGACTACTTGTCGTCATCTAAATCTGTTCACGTGCAGGAATCCTGGAGTGGATCTTGGGGAAGAGAGACGGGATGTGGATGAGCTTCCTCACTCGCTCTGTTCTAGAAAATGCAAACAGGTATTCATTCCTCTTTGATATTTAAAGGTACATTGTGCCGTTTTTCAGCCATGAATGTTGCTGTGGAGTCGTGTTTCTATGAGCAGGTCCCTGTTTTATTGAAGCTTGTGTTCTTACATGCATGCACAGTGGTGATATGATGCACATTTTCATCAGGGATAGTAAAGCATATCTATGTCTGATGGCAGTAATGTGCTGTAAAATGTCGCGGTGCACCGGTATAAGAGAAGAAGAATAAGGAAAAAGGCCATAAGCTGATGTACACAAGGCTGGTTTCAAAAGACTGAGAAAAAGCTTTGCACATTTTTTTTTTTATTGGTTAGAAAATGCATGCAACATGTCCGTTAGGTCTTAAGGATTTAGATGATGCAATTTGCTAACAAATGTGGAAAAACGATAATATCAAACTCCACAGGGAACCTTAGCATCCTGAAAAATAAACTGCTGTTATCAATTTCATGGCAAGTTTATTAGTATAGTACAGTTCAACAACAAGGCAATTCAAATGCTTTACTTAAGACATAAAACGGCATTGAGACAAGAAACAAGGCAATATAAAAAAGACGTGTGTGTATATGAAAAGGATTTAAAAGAGTAGAATAAAATAAAAGATAAAAAAGAAGCTAAATTTGAATTAAACAAATTAATCAGAAGAATAAAAACTACAGTGCACTTCTATTTCAGTGTATTATATTAATGTATAGTCACAGGTTTAATAAAAGAAAGGTGGTGGCAAACAGAAGTTTAAAGCTACGATTTAAAGGAAAGCAGACTTCAGTTTTCCCCGATCCAGTTTTGTGATGCATAAAAACTGAATGCTGCCTCTCCGTGTGCAGCGACGATGTCTCTGCACCAACAATGAGTCTCATCCTGTTCTCACCAGCTACGAGGAAGCCAAAACTCGCCTGGCTCAGACCAAGCTGCTGGCTCCAGCTTACTTCATCCTGGGAGGAAACCAGACAGGCCAGGGCTGCATCATCACCAGGTCCAGAGAGCTCAGTATTGATGTCTTGGAGTAAGTACTGGAGATTATTCTGTACATGTAGAGCATTTTAGATTAGATTAGCCTGTATTCTAGTCTCCCTTTGGAGAAGTTTGCCTTAGGCATTTGAGAGAGCAAAGGTAACGTAGCAGCACACAGTTCTCCATATGCACACAATATCAAACTACAACTAACATTCAATAACACACACAGATCCATATACCCAGGACATACTGTACATATAATGTTAAATAATACATCTAATGTCAGCAATAGAGTATGTTTGCTTTCCTGGATATAGAAATGTCCGTGGTTTATTTTTTAAGTACTTAATCACCATGTATGTTTGGATTAAAAATAACGACGAATGATATATCAGACCGCCCTGAGCAAATCAAAAACACTATAACTTACAAGATTACAATGAAATGTAGTAGTGGTTTATCTTGGGTTGTGCCTGACTGACCTTTTTGTGAAAGTGTCACAATGACACAGCTTTTTCTCGTGTTTTGTTCTTGTGAAACATTACTTGTCCAACCAGGAACTGGTGACTGCTTTGGTTTCAGATCACCTGATTCTTGAAAAAAAGAACAACAGAGCTTGCGGTCAAAAGACTAAACAGCTTCCCCATCTAACCACTCTCACCTCTCCTCCATTACTCTGACCTATATGATCATACATACAGGTGGTGTCATTTCCTGCCACAGTGCATATTAAAGGGCAGCAAGGGGAGACTTATTTCTAAACTCATTATAACCAGATAACTACAGTTTGATGTCAAAACACTTATGAGAAAATTAATCAAACAATAATAATTCTATGAGAGAGAAAATGGCTCTAACAATTCTTGTATTGCAGGATTGACGTGAAGATGGGCCGGTGGTATGTCCTGGAGACAAACTACGATCACTGGAAGGAGCCTTTGTTCCTGGATGATCGCAGAACTCCCGCCATGAAGTGCATGAACCTGACCACACAGAACGTGAGTACTGATGACAGATCTTTACTCTTTACTAGGAAAAACAGCAATACCACAGTGTAGAAATACTCTGTTACAGGTAAAAGTCATGCCGTCACAATTTTAGTTAAGTAAAAGTACATAAGTATTTGAAAAACAAAATATGCTTAAAGTACCAAAAGTAAAAGTACTCATTATGCAGAATGGGCCATTCAGAACAATAAATATTATATTTTGGATTAAAATTATGGACACATTAGTATGTAAGTATCACTAATGTTGTAGCTGTAAAGGGGGGCTAATTTTATGTTCTTTACTGACGGGTACCTTAAACTATAATAATCCATCGTAATTTAATTGTTGATTGTTGTTAATTACTTTTTTATATTTTGTATTATTCTGAATATGTACAAAGTAACTAGTAGCTTCAGCTGTCAAATAAATGTAGTAGAGTAAAAAGTACAATATTTCCTTTGTGTAGTGGAGTAGAAGTATAAAGTAGTACCAAATGGAAATACTCAAGTAAAGTAGAAGTACCTACAAATTTTACTTAATGTACTTCGATCACTGACTGATGACACTCACTTCCTGAACAGAACTGGACAAATTTCTGTCTCTGATTTAGAGGATGTGAATGTTTTCAGATCTAGGTAAAGATCAGTCAGGTGATAAAACAGGAAGGTAACTTATCAGACCTAAAATCAAAGTGGTAAGACACCTTTGATTTGTCTCTTCTTTTAGAACATCTCACTGAAGACCATGTATGATGTCCTCTCAACCAAACCAGTGCTAAACAAGGTGGGTCTTTTTTTTTTCTTTTTTTTTTTTTTTACCATTTTTATTTATTAATTAAAAGTACATAAGATTCAGTTCAGTGTAAATAACTTTTTCTCACGGTGTTTTTCACAGTTGACTACATACACAACACTGATGCAAGTGTCCGAGGGAAAACTGGAGTCGTATATCCGCGACTGCCCAAACCCCTGCATGCCCTGGTAACGGCTCAACCACTGAACCCTGATCAGTTTGTAAATACCTATCTGCGTGGAGACGCTGTGATAGAGACGAGCTCAGCTGATCTCGGGACAAAGGTTGTTCCTTTTTAAATGTTTGCACAGCAACCAAATAACCTGAACCAAAGTTTGTCTTGACAATTGTGTTTTTCAGACGATTCAGCAATACTTTAAGCTTTGATGAAAATACTAAATCTTTCTTTTTTTCTGTCATGAGGGAAATTGGTACGAAAGTAAATTGAACTTATAAATTCCCTCACTTACTTTTACTGTAATTATATATGTGTTATTGGGTCCATCAGTCTCAGCAACTCAACATGGGCTTAGGGACCCCTGAGATGATTGCTTGTGTGTAATTGAATTAATGCAATTAATTATGTTAAATTTCTCAAATCCAGCCCACACTCACCATTTTGTGCCTCCACACTGTGGCCCCGCTTTGGGGTCGTTGTTTTTTTTTTTTTTTTTTTTATCCAGGTAGCAAGTAAAAATGTTGAACGTCAAAGATAGTTACAGGTACTGTCTCACCACATGACCACTTCACACACTGATACTGACAAATGTACCTCATAGCTGACCACTGTTATTTTTAAAGATGGTTAATAAAGTGATTCCCAAATTTAAGGATCTACTTGTGTTTTCGTGAGCTGCTAGTTGTACATTATCCCGCTTATCACACGGCTACTTACTGAAGAAATAAATATTTTGATACAAAAATGGTCCGCCAGAGTCCAACATCAGAGCTGCGCCCATAGCAACGGTCTGCTATACATAGCAACGGTCTGCTAAACATAGCAACGGTCTGCTATACATAGCAACCATCTGTTATACATAGCAACGGTCTGCTATACATAGCAACGGTCTGTTATATAGAAATGACAGAACAAAGAACGTTGTGATTGACCAATCAGAATCGAGTATACTATAACTTTTATGACTTACTATAATGTTTTTTTTATGACAAACTATACTGTGACTTTTTTTTTTTACAACTTACTATAGGCTACTATGACTTTTTTATGACAAACTATTAGGCACTATTACTTTTTTATGACTCACTGTTGGAGCCATGT